>JAZGTK010013160.1:0-14480 GCA_036877625.1 Ambastaia sidthimunki | reverse complement strand
ATACTTCGACTGCCAACCGTTATTCATTATTAGACTTCATAACGTTTCATCTGCCAACAGTTATTACATATACAAACCCTCTGTGGTCCATTAAAACTGTCCCATGTCCATTATAACATTTCATTAGCTCTGCCTATATACAGTAAGCACTTCACTAGAATAAGTAATTACATTTTATGACCATTTTTATTGTTTAAAATACAATTTACAAACCCCTAAAGAATGAATCTCAAACACAACAATCATAATGTCATGTAACAGCTAAGTGAGGTTGTTCAGTTATATATGAACAGTTTTGTATCTAAGGGAGGAAAATCAAAACGGGACACAAAACACCTCAGATAATTCCAACATTACAGTAAAATATGTTGCATATAGTTTAACAGCTCAGTTTGCAGTTGAAAGTCTAATGGTAATACACACAGAATTAATATTTCAAAAAATGTCCAACGATTCTTAGTATTTCTGAAAAACTGAGATATCAATGCTAATCATATACAGTTTTTAAAGGCCCCAAGTTCCAAAGATACTGAAAAAATAATACGCTGTTCTTCAGGGATAATGACATAAGATTAATGAAAGATCACATGGGAACTAAAAGATGTTATTATGATTTAAATTAACACATGGAAGTGTGGAAACCCCATTAATAACACTACAGAGCCAAAAGAGTGATACTGTACTCAAAGACTGTTAGACCTTTCATGACAATGAGTATTACATTAGGCCTGTAAGATCTACTAATTTTCACACAACTCAAGGCACAAAATAACAGTGAGGAGGCATCTAGCTGCAAACGCGGAAGAGAACATGACACACAGATACATTAACCTCTATTTGTGCTTCTTCATGCAACCAAAATTTCAGCAATGTATGACAACAATTCCCACAAAATGACACGTTCAAGACATCTCCCAGGTGTGTCCATTGTCCCGGTGTTTCCTTCTTCCTCTGAAAAACCAGGAATTACTTTTCATAGAGATCAAGTGGGTATTGCTCTTTATACTGCTGGACGTGTCTCCACATGGCTTCTCTCTGCTTGGCTATTTGAGGAATCATCTCATCGTAGACGTCAGTGAAGAGCAGGTCAGGGTTGGGTTTTAGCCGTTTTTCGGCTTTCTCGAAGGCTTCCATGACGAGTTTGCGGGATTGTTTCCTCCAGGCGCGCTCCTCGTCCTCCCCCCACCAGCCTCGGGCAGTCATGTAGTGTCGCAGGCGAGAGATGGGGTGATCCTGTTTATCCCAGTAGTTCACCTCATCAACCGAGCGGTAGGCAGAGCTGTCATCGCTGGTGCTGTGATGACCGATCCTGGAGGGTGAAAAGGAAATTAGCTAATTTCTAGGCATGGAAAAATTCCCACGAATAAGAATTAGGTCTGTTTCACACAGCTTGCGTAAGCGGAGCTGTGGCTCTGTAAAGAAATTAACATGATTCCTGGATAGCTGCATTAAGTATTTCCTTTGATAATGGCTATAAAACATTAAGCGGTTATCAGGAGTACACCATTAAGAATGATTACAAACTTGATCATCATAAAATGTAACAAGGACCCCATTACATACAAATGGTAATTCATTTTAAATACAGCCCTAAAACCCAAAGTGTAAACTGCTTAAATCAACTGGATTCAGTCAGCCTTACTAAACAGAAAGTGCTGTTGGTGTGCCTTGTCATTTTGTGTGTAACCTATATGAAGCCCAAGAGATGTATCATTATTTGGGCTGTCTGAACAATGGGTGAGTAGCTCCATTATTTTCTGCTGCTTCATTAAAGCCTATATAGCTAAAGATTGCAGTCATAAATAGTTTTACAATGTAATATTAACATGGTTTCTGCTGAGCAGACGTTTTTGAAGTCTTTGACGCAGAGTGCAAATAAACTCTCTTATATAATGTCTTCTACCAGAGGTCCAAGTAAAGTCTCAAATCAATTATGGCAATAGTTTTATATGCTGCAGGTTAGCTTTACTAACACTACGGCAGGACAGTATATTGTTAGTATATTATTTTTAGAAAACAAATATTGCTAGTAACAGGTCACAAGTCTACTGTCCAAGTTCATCATTCAGACCAGGGCCACTTGCAGTTAATTAGTGACCAGGCTTTTGCTTTATGTTTCATCTTATGTTCTTCCATTCTGAATTCAGCCAATTCGATTCATGTGACTTCAGTGAAGATAACTGTACCTGTAGGTCATGGCTTCAATGAGAAAGGGCTGGTTTTCAGCCACTGCTCTACGTCGTGCCTCCTTAGTGGCATTGTACACTGCAAAGACATCATTTCCATCCACACGGATTGACATGAGTCCATATCCTGGCCCTCGAGCAGCTACAGGCAAACAAAAATGTCAAACTTAACAAATGAAATGTAAATGCAACTTTAAAGAACCTCTAACAAACAGATTTACTTACCGATACCGTCCCCTCTGTACTGCTCATTGGTCGGGGTTGAAATGGCGTAACCGTTGTTGCGGCAGAAGAAAATGAGAGGACACTCCAGAGTGGCAGAGAAATTGAATCCAGCGTGGGCATCTCCCTCACTGGCTGCCCCCTCTCCAAAATAACAGATCACCACGCGGTTTGAGTTCTCCCTCTTTACAGCATATGCTGCCCCAGCCGCTACAACATGTGAGGAAAACCAGATTAAAAAACATGGTGGATCATCACAAGAAGAGAGATAGAGAGTGAGGGAGAGAAGAGATACTGTATAGAAGAGATACAGAGAAAGAAAGAAAGAAAGAAAGAAAGAAAGAAAGAAAGAAAGAAAGAAAGAAAGAAAGAAAGAAAGAAAGAAAGAAAGACACTTATATATACACTATATAGAAAAGCAGTTATATATATAGGAAAGTATTATATATATATATATATACACACACACACACACACACACACACACTTTAATATATAGTATATATAAGTGTCTTTCTTTTTTTTCCCTTTTCTTTCTTTCTTTCTTTCTCTGTATTCTCACCTTGTGGGATCTGAGTGGCAAGCGGTGAGGAGATGCTGACAAAATTGAGATCTTTGGAGCCGTAGTGAACAGGCATCTGCCGGCCCTTGTGCAGATCATCAGCGTTTGCATAGCACTGTGCCATAAACAGGTCCAGAGGATACCCCCTATACATCAATACACCTAAACACAGACAACATGATGGAGACACAGATGAAACACAAGTTCTTGGTTTAGAGTTATTATTATTGGTTTAGAACTGCTTTATTAAATTCAGAAAGAAGTTACATCATTAACTTCTCTCTAATTTTTAAGTTTCTCTCTGTAATTCAAGCTGCTTATTCACTGCATAATTGGCAAATACCATTAAGGCAGTTGCTCTGTGTATTTATGATGTAAACATTCTCACCAGCTTCTCGATACTGGCCAAAGACCAAATCCTTCGGGTCAAGAGCCGCAGCACTGCCAACATGTGTGCCCTCCTCACCATAATTAGTCATGTAGAATGAAATGCGTCCCTACAAAATAACCATTAATAAAAATGATGAAAACATCCAGATGCAATCTGATTTAATTTCCTCCTGGTCACATTTTCATGAAAGATGATGCTGAAATCCACTTTGATATAGTTTAAATGGAAAATATTCCTCCAACTATATAGATTTAACTAAGCATAAGCCTGGTGATGCAATTTTCAGGTCGAATGCAATACAATGCAAATACAAATATTTTTACTCTAAAGTTAGGAGTTGCTTTTAACAACTACAAATCCTAAGATCCTACAACTCTGACCATTGTAACTCTTACCTGCCTCTGGGACTCATAAAGAATTCGATCCATTGTGTTAAGTAGTGTCATCTTTTGATAGAAATTCACAACCATTTCTTTTGGAAGCTGAAAGACATTGAAAATATATCCTCAGAGTAGAAATGAAAGCTATAACAGCATGATTAAGAATGACAATTAAGAATTCATAAACACACTAATTGTACTCATTTACTCCATACCTGAGGGTCCTCTGAAGGATTAATGATCTGGCCCTGTCTGTCCATCACTCTATAGATGGGGATTCCTGAGATCACATTGGGCTGGATAAACTCAAGGTGATCAATAAACTCTGCCGAGGCACCAGGAAACTGAGGCTTCTCCACTGAAGAATCAAACGTCTGCTGGTAAAGAGTTGCCTGTAGAGGAGACAAAAAAAAATCACCCTCAAACAACAAGACACAGATCTTATGACACTATACAGTAATGAAAACTGAATATCTGAAATATCTGAATATGAGCTGTGACAATCTAAATGAGTGATGAAAAACAATGGCGGCAGCTCACTAGGTTTTGACAGCCAATTCCTCAAATCAGAAAGCAGAAACCAGGTGTTCACTTTATTAAAGGTTCCTGTAGTCAGATAACTTTATTATGGTATCAAGGTGATGCGTTATTTTTATGTTGTTAAAATACTTTCTCCTATTCCAGTTTAACATCCAGAGATAACTGTGAAAAAAGCCATTCGTTGATTGAACACTGGCTCAACAAATAGAATTAGTTTAGGAAGGACTACGTGTTTATGTAAGTAAAGGCTAATGGGGAAAGTATATGTTACATATATATTACATCATGGATGACGAAATATTTAATTTGCATGATGCATAAAAGGAACATCAGGTAACTTTATTGTTATATCATGACAGCAGCATGCACGTAAATCACTTGTAATTCTCTGAAAGCTCATATTTTTATAAGTTTAATACTAGATCATCTGAAGCTTGGGAAACGTGAGAAAATATAAAAGTGACACATGACTGCTGAGATTTGTACTGTTTTCCTCCACACACGCCCCTGAATCAGCCAATCCGCACGGAGGGTAAATCTAAAGCCTTGTGAAGGTTGAACAATTCATAACTATGCACGAGATGACCTAACTAATAGTCATTGCATTATAACAATCACCAGATGATAACTGTTTAGATTAATATAAACAATAATTGCATAAGCGGGTTAGTTTAAGAATAGCCATCACATTTCTAGGCAACCGGCTATCATTTTGACAACCAATTGACAACCTCTAGCTTTACGTTTTTTCTTTAACAGAATACGATTACTTTTAGATTTAACATTATATTTTAAAAATATCATTTGGTATTATTTTACTATGTGTTTTTGCTGATAATATGAATTAGCCAATTAAACCAAATGTCGTTAGCTCGCGCAGCTAACTGAGACTTCATCTGTTAGCTATAGCTATAACCTACAGTCAGAAAAACATGTGCATTGTTGACTTGTGCACCTGTGATGCGTTTAAACTCACATTGGCCCGGAATGCCCTTTGCTGAAGGACCGTTGTTGTCTTTAAAGCAGCATTCTGACGAATTGCATGAAACCCAAAACCGTATAATTTTCTTACGCATCTAGCAGCCGCCATCTTTACGTGAGTGTACCTCGCGACTTTCTCGCCTGTGTTGACAGGCGGTTGAAATCCTTTACAGTGCGACACCTACTGGTCAGTATCACACAACACTTTATGTTTTTGTCTCTGAAAAGACATGGAATTTAATTTACCAATTATATTTTCTTGAAAATAACTTCTTAGTGTATTGATAATGTCGAGCAATAAAAACATTTTGAATAAGGTGCAACAACACGATGTTGTATTGTTGCCAGTGAAGAGCTAAGTATGTCAATGGCGTGTGTTACGTCATTTGTTATGCGCTCAAAACAATGACGCGTCTCGAGTGCGACAAGCGGTTTGTGCATGAGCAACCATGATGGAGTTAGATCAAAGTTGTCCAGTTTTAAGAGAATATGGTAGTGAGCAGACTTTGTTATCCAGACCCGACGGTTCATCCACTTTTGTTCAAGGTACGTCCATCTGTACAGGTTTGTCTCTTTATTTAAAGAGACTTGAATGACTGTCTGCCAAGCTGAAGCATGTTTAGCAATGTGATTCATAGGTTCATCTGTATAGTTATGAGCTTTGTAAATGTTTTTTTTAGGTGATACTAGTATCCTGGCGGGAGTTTATGGACCAGCTGAGGTTAAAGTGAGCAAAGAAATCTATGACCGAGCTACTTTGGAGGTTATTATTCAAGCCAAGATGGGGCTTCCAAGTATGTATTTAAAAAAATCACTTCATGCGCCTTATGCTGTAGATTCTTATGTTGTAGTACTTATAATAGTAAGATTAATGTCTGCGTATGGGTTCACTAAGTCACAACTAGCCCAAATTGTGCCTTTTGTCATTGAAAGTATAGTTATACCAAAGATTTCATGCACATTTACCCTAATTATTGGTGGTGCTTTAACGACCTGTAAGCTTTTAAACTGTACACATATAAATGTACATTTCAGCCAGTTGTGTGGTAGGTTTTTTTTGGCTTTTTAAAACACCAGCTTACCAACAAGTTAAGACAGGTGTGAATATTTAGTAACTGTACAGACTGTTAACGTGATTAATGATCATGTCGGGTATTGTTTGAGAGATGCATGTTTTATTTCAGTAGTTACATTCTTTAAACACCCCATTTGTTAGTAGCCAAATGTAGCAGTGCCTTTCATATTAAAGTTGTATTTTTCTGTTCTCGCCGTTAGATGGCAGGCTGGTGCAGATGATTTTTCCCATGATCTTTTTCACCAAACTCATTTATTGTTTCATTAGGTGTACGGGAGCGAGCGAGAGAACAGTGTGTGCGTGAGACATGCGAGGCAGCTCTTCTGTTGACTCTTCATCCCCGATCTTCACTCACACTCATCCTGCAGGTCATCCACGATGATGGTTCTGTATCCTGAACAACAACAAAATAGCTGTTTCAAAGATCTCTGTTTTGTTTCAGTGCCAGTCTTACTTATTTGTTTATGTGCCTTGGGCATTCACACATATTTAACCTGAACGTTATCGCTGTCCCATTTCCCTCTTCCCACAACTGCGTGTCAATGACTTGCCCTGTAGTATATGTCCTTATCGAACACTTAGCTGCTGGCGTGCTGTCTGAACGCTGCATGCATGGCTCTAATGGATGCTGGGCTGCCCATGAACCACCTTTTTTGTGGTGTGGCTTGTGCCATTACCAAAGAGGGTCAGATAATCACTGATCCCACATCTCAACAGGAAAAGGTACGCTACACTTCCTGTTCCCACACGAAAACTAGACAAATAACAGTTTATAGTTTGTGTCTTACTGTTTTGGTTTTAATTTTTAGGAAAGTCGTGCATTGTTAACATTTGCTATTGATAGCACTGAGTGCAACGTTTTGATGTCATCAACTACAGGCTCTTTCTCAGTCAAAGAGGTGAGTTAATATGATGCGTTTCATTATTCTGTGTAATTCATTAGTTATAGTGGTGATATGTAGTTACTTATGTATGTTTTATAATATTTTCTTTACAGCTGCAGCAGTGTATAGCAATCAGTCAAAAGTCTTCCGAACAAATCTTCCAGTTTTACAGAGATTCTGTCAAGCGGAGATACTCAAAAATAAAATAAAACTTGTTTGTTGAATCTTCTATTATTTTGCAGTGTTTTTTTTGCTTATTTTTTCTCCAGCAGGCTACAGTGAAGTTATATTGTGCTAAAAATTGTGTTTGGAATTAAGTGCTTTCATTCAATTATTACTACCTATGTATAATGTATGTACTATGACCCCGCCTACATGATTTCACCCACAAAGGTTTATTTTAATCTCACAGCAATTCCTTGACTCCATGTTGCTGTCTTTTATTAGTTCAGTATATTTTCTAGCACATACCATTATTATTTGCATAATGTTTGTGTTTGGTGCAGTAAGAATTAGGTGCCTTTTTATGGCTTATTGGTAACAAACAGTTGAATAGATGCAGTGTAAATAGCTGTTTCTATCAAGCTGGTGTTTCTGGCACTGAATTGTTAAATGGCTGAATGCAGCTCTTGTTGTCTAACAAAAGACACATGCTTGAACATGAAATAGGAATTTAGAACCATATCCGTGGGAACCATCTTATCAGAATGGAAATGAAGTAAGTTTTATATGAGATTGCGTAAGCTGGGTCTTTGAGAAAATTGCAGTTGCAATAGTGCATTAACATGTATTACCATTAATTGCTGTTCACAAGAGTTGTTGTGCTTGATCTTCCATTGCTTTCCTCTAGAGATGAGCTTCGTAATGAGTGTCATTAAAGCATGTAGGCCTTTGCCATAACACAAGACACAACAACACTGCAACTGCAAATGTTCTAAAAGGCAAAACAAAATGAAACCTTCAATTAAGTGCATTTATTAGTTCATTACAGGAATCTGCAAAATTTGCATACACATTTATACAAGATTAATGAAGAGGAGGAATAAAGTAAAAGGAGAGACATCTTTTATCCTCGGCTTCTTCTGGTCCCTGTTAATGTACAGAGAATAGACTGCAGCACTTACAAACTGGAGAACTTTGATGAGTGTGGCTGTTTGTGGTGGTAACTCTAATAACCTGATCTTTTACCAGAGGGGGCTGTGCTATTGCTTCCCTCCTTTGCATGATGGGGCAGTTTGTAGAAGTAAGACATAATCTCCTACCATGATGTGACCCAATTTTAAACTGCATGGATCTCAGAGGGCACCTGCCAGGGCTGACTGCTGTTTAGTAGCTTTACTCTTTTTGGAACAGGTCACATTTCAACCTTTAAATCAAATGGTGTTGTTTTTCCAAGTGACATTAAAAAGTCTAAATTTTGGAACTTGTTATTGGTTTGTTTTGCATGGTAATCCACTCTAGATTAGATTAGACAACCTATTTGTTTACACTGGTTTACATTGTGTTGCTGGATAAATCAGTTTATATGGACTTAGCAATCTAATTAATAAACTGATTGTTTAAAAAGTTTTCATTTGACAAAACAATGATATTCTGATTGTAGTTATGTTTGTAGATATGACACTGACAAATATATATATGATACTTAGGCTCAAATGGTACAATCAGTCATTGTGGATTAGTGGATTTCTTTGAGTTACTTGGCAATGTAAATTTAACCTTATATGTTTGGTACTGCTTATTGTTAAAAGCATGTTGTTTTTAAGTCAATATGTGTTACAGTAGTGGTTATCCAGATCAACAGTATTCCCATGAAAGGGACAGGCATTAGTAGAATGCTACAACAAAATGAATGGTGCCAATGTGGATTTACTGTGGTATAAATGTAACTGACTCTAGTTCTGTTTTGATTAAATCTGCAAACAAATATGACTCAGTTTTGAGCTACTCATATCCCAGAATTCCTTTTTATCCAAGTGTATTTCATAACCTCCCGTGTACACCCTCAATTATACAAATTTAGATGAAGTCAATGACTGCCAAAGTAGACACATACTGTTTAGTTTTTAATTTAAAGGATCTTTCACATCAGGCAATACACATCTACAAAACAAACAAATGATATATGTAGCACAGTATGAATATAAATTATGACTAGCTCAGAAACTAGCTTAGCCATGTGAGGTGTTCGATATCTCCAAGTGGTTTTGTTAGATGTTAAAGTGGAGAGTCTACATATATCAAGCTATGAATAGACTTCGCAGTAGAGGCTTCATTTAATGCCATGACTCATAGTGAAGCCTGCCGTGTGTTATGTGTGCTCAGTCCTTGTAACTTATGAACTTTTATGCAAATATAATCACTGTATCTTTGTCTGGGAGTAAATACCTGTGCATGTGTATAGAGCTCTCTCCTCTGTACATACTGGGTCCAAAATTAACTTTGATACAATGCTGAGTGAATACAGTATTTTAGATATTTTATTTGATTTAAATATGTCCTACAAATTGTGAGTTTTCTTCACATTTTTAGAAATGTTGCTTTTTTCTTGGAATTTTGATAAAATAGCTAAAATATTTGTTTGTAATATAGTTTCAGTGGCTTAATACAAGTGATATTCTAAAAAATTCTGAAGTGTAAAATTATTGTTCTAGATAAAATTATGACATGCAGGACATGTTTGCATTGTGTATGCCTTAGATTTAAAAATTTAATTTTGGACCCAGTGGGCATCGACATCCAGTGTCTTGGACTCCCTCCTCATTTTCAATATCTTTCTAAAATCAAATCAAAGTGTACTTGTTTTTTAACTGTCAATTTTCAAATAAATTCTGAAGTACTCTGTTGTCGTTTTGTACTCTGTTGTTGTTTTGGTCTATTTGGTAGGTAGTCTAACCAGCCTTAGAGTTGCAGTAGAACCTGACCCAGTTTACTGGAAGTCTCCGGGGGCTTGTCCTGGTGTTTTGCAGCCAAGCCTTTTATGATGTCCAGATATTGCTGTCCTTGTTAAGTTCCCTTTAAACAAACCCTTAGGCATCGGTCACTCCCTCCCCGGCCTGCTTTATACACAAGCACAAAGAGAGCTTGCAAGTCTCCCTTTCTTCTGCTCATGTTACAATGATTATCAGTGACATCATATTTTATGACCCAGCAAAAATACACAATGTGGAACAAACTGTTATACGCTGCAGCTTCACTTTGTTCTATTGCTGTACAGCTTGTGTTCTAAATGATATTCACACTTTTTAACGGCTGCCATGAACTTGCACAGAACGTTAGTAAGGTGCGGTCTCTGCTGAATGGATGTATTATTACAGGTGTAGGCAAGTGTAAGTATGCAGGGAGCAGCAGTTTGTGTGACAAGGAGTCAGGGAGGTGTGTTGCAGAAATAAATGAGAGGGGATAATGATGCATTAGGCTTTAAGGTGGCTTTCCAGACAGATAGGAGATCAGGGCAGCGATAGCACAGATGTAAGTGATGATGCCAAAAACAATTGAAAGGATAGAGAGCCACAGAGCCTGCCGAGAGGCAGCGATGGCACCCTGGAAATCTCCTTGTGCCGAGGCTTTGTTCGTCTGGAGTGGAGAGAAGAAAAGACAAACATTCATTAATCATTGTGGATGATGGACATTCTTCTGTTTACTGTAGATCAGTGTTTCCAATCATTTTTGTCCTATGAACCCCAACAGCCCCATCAGTCCGACCCTTTCATTTATACCAAAATGTATTTATTTATCCTCATACTGCAGTTATGTAGCTTCGTCATTAATTTTATTAATGCCACTTTTAGGCATAATTCTTAGGATGAAAAATAGACTGACAAAGCAACATATATATACTCTGCAAAGTGTATCTGCACCCCTGGTTGGGAATCACTGCTTGGGGTTGTTTACTGTGTAACAGCAGTAGCCTATAGCATTTCTTGTGTGTCAAAGGTCTGCACTTTTTTCATTGAATCAAGCGCTTTTTAATTTCCTCATTATTCCTTTGTTTTGATCACCTCGTTTTAGACAACATCTTGTGATTTATTGGAAATCAATCACTTGAGGTCTCTCATTATGACACTAATTAAAGCCTAAATGAAATTTATTGATCTTTGTCTGTCAGCTATGCTGGCTGGTCACTTTCCTTTGGCCTGTTGATACAGGGCCTCTGGCCTTGACTTTTTACTTGAAAATTATTGACAAGGAGCAGTTTTACAAGGGTTTTACAAGAATATTAATTTAATTCCCCAAAATTCACTCCAACATTTTCAGTTTGTTCAAGTTGCTGGAACTGATTTCACAACAGTACCTGTAGTACCTGTTTGTTTACAAAACACCCCACTGGGTAACTTCTAGGTACATCGTACCTCACCTATAGTGCACTGACTTGTTTTCCTTTAATGTCTGCCATGTTGGTTCTTTGGTGCCATAATCCATCAGAACTCAATGTAATCCTGTCTAAACCCTCAGGTGTAATTCCATAATGTGCACACTCACTTCCCAAAACAGAACTTGCCTTGAGCTTTACTGCTAATCTCTGCCAGTTTTAGTCCGTCTGCCCTTTCGCCTAGTTAGCAGAACTAAGAGTTGGATTAGGAGTTGGTTATATTTAATAACAGTATTAATAAATACAAATATGCAATCATATACTGTATATTTTTCTTGGTAGACATTCAGCCTTATGCAACAGACTATGGTTTTTACTTGAAACTCCAGTGTACCATTAATATTATAATATTCTAGGAATATCATAATATTACCATAGTATGTGATAATATGATGGTAAGTTTTTGGAGACAAGCATACACACTGTAAGAGCTGAAAATGTGCTGTTGTTTCTATAAAAAGCTATTTTTGGAGGGATAATTTAATAAAGTCAGACTTATTTAGTCATATTTAATAGGCTTTTTTAAAATCAAATGTTACCTTTATGAAGCCGGAGCTGAGAAAACATTTTATTGCACTGTAAGTTAGGATTACACAATATTGCTTTGTTGAACGGTTGGTATTCTCATTAAAACAGGTACTGCAAGTGAATAGTAAAGGCAAGTTATTATCAGGCACTATAGAGAAATACTGCAGTCTTTTATATAATGGGCTTTGTAGTCTATACAATCTGAGTTGAGTTCTTTTCTTTATTTTTCCTTGTTCTCTCCATCAGCTAAAATTCGATTTGTTTTCTTCTTACGTGCCATCTGTCATATTTGTATAATATAATTGAAAGGCAGGATGACATCAGAATTTGTTATTTTCATAACCGATATGAAGTCACGGGTAAAGGAGTAATCATGCTGTTCGTTTAATTGAAGGATTCTAATCAGATTACTGCATCTGAGTGATCAATGTGCAAATATTTGAGTGAACAAAACGTCAGATTTTCTGTATAACAGTAATTAGATATTTCACTGTAGCTTCACAGGATAACTAGGGCTCTATGGCTGCATGAGTACCATATAATACGTTTAATACGGCTCATAATACGGCCAATACATTATACGGCTCTCTGGAGTATTTGACTCTGATTGGTCATTGCAATATTCTGCTGTCAAATCATTTTAAAATAAATTGTATAAGTGACTGTTGTCCCAGACACTTGATTTTATACTTCCCCGAAGCCCTTTGCAGTTTGTTTAAACTCAAATTAATATTTCATTTTAATTGCTTGTCCAATCACAAACTGAACTTATTGTTGTACTATTTTCATATGCAGCAAGAGCTGGATATATTCATATAAGTCACTGAATACATCTTTAGAAAAAAGAATGTGAGAGTCAAAAAAATAGGTGAGATTGTTCCTCAAGGGAAAGAATGACTAAATTCAAACCTGCCTTTTGGGAAAGATAGAATGCAGCAATGCCTAAAGGCCAGAAACAACACAACATGGAGAAGAAAGCCAGTCCCAGGTAATCTTGGGGAATCATGATGGGAAAGTTGCTCTCACTGTCTGTATCACTGAAGTCATCACTGGAAGAGTCCTGCAGGGGAAAAGTTCACAAACATCAAACTTCTTCCAGAGTAAAAGTAGTTAATGAGGATCTGTGATCTTTTTTGAACAATGTAACATAATGTAACGGTCCAGAGGCATGGCCAAAATTCCTCAGAAAAGAATATTGTGCATTGTGTTACTGAATAGCACAAAATTGTGTTATATAATAATACTTTTGTTAATTAATTCTTAATTGTGTGTGAAAATAGATCCTATTTCAGAGAATAAATCCTGCATGTCAGTTTCAGTGGCACAACCGAGTCTAAAACAAACTGCTGTTTCAGTTTTAAAGAATACATTTGAACGTCAAGTTTGTTTGATCTTGTCGTTCAAAAGCAATGATTTGCTTTTCTTTTTGTCACACTGTATAAATGTATCTGTTGCAGGCTTTGCTTGTACCTATAAAATAATGTGACTGAATGAGGTTATATGGCAAATGCTCAGTAATGCTCAGTGCTGCCTACAAGCAAATTTAGATTATTTTTATTAACAATTCTGCCTGATTGTTTTTGTCCTCCAGATGTGCTGCATGTATTTTCTACCTTTCAGGGTTTTTCTTTATTGAAACATTATTGAAAAAGAAACATTTAGCCATTGCACTGTTTTTCTTCTATTGGCGCATATAAAATCCTTCCATTGTACTCTGAAACTGATATTTCTGATTCCCTCCTTCCTGTCAAATCTATGATCAGTAAATGAAAGCTTAAGATCTTCTCACAGAGCATTTTTAATTATACGTAAACATTAAAAGGCTTATGAATATTTAAATGAGCAGCCCTCCAATCGCGTTGCCATGCCCCACATTACATTTTAGGCGTCTTTGTTGTTCAAATAGAATATTTTACTGATGATGTGTCACAGAACACACATTAATAAAACAATATGCTCTGGTCTTGCTGGTCTCTCAGTAGCCTCTCTTTTCGTCTTTGTTCACTGGTTTTAAATATTTAAATAGAGCCAGTTTTACACTTGACCTGCTGATGAAAAGCCCTGATAGCATGACAGCATGTGTAATCAGTGTTGACAGAGAACTTCAAGCGCTCTTTTAAACGCACTGAATGTTTTTGCTTGGTGACAAGCTGCTTTGAGAAGAACGCGTTTGCGCTTTAACGCAGAATGCTGAACATTAGAGTTTGGTTTGTTCGAACCTCTTTATTTGACAGCGTGCGGTGACGCAAAGTGAATAAGGACCCTACGTGTTGTCAGATTTTCCGGCGGATGTAAATGGTTTGATATGTTGTTTTGTGTTTCAGCTTCAGATCTGCCTCAGGTAAACACACAGTCAGAT
>JAZGTK010013159.1:0-14481 GCA_036877625.1 Ambastaia sidthimunki | reverse complement strand
TTCTCAGTTTTGGCCATCAGACTCCGGAAACATCAGCCAGATTGCAGCAGGCACAAGGACAGGAGGTGCTTGCATGCATCCTTGCATCCATCTAAATCAGAAAATGACAAATGGCACACTCTGCGATCTTTGTGTACTTCACAAAGCTGTGCAAGTGACGCCCACTAGACAGCAAGCGTACATCATGTGTGTAATTCAGGAAAGGACCTTTCTCATAATCTGCAGGTAGTGTTTTTCTGGAGAGCAGCGTGTTTGTCGCTCTGCAACATCTGCTGTATCTCCAGATTGGCACAAACACATGCGTTTCCATACGCCCACCTGTGCTACGTGTTCTGTCCTCACAAGCAAATTAGTTAATGTGTTGATACACAGTCTTAGGATCTATATGACATTACCCCTAAATGCATCCCACTGGCGAGTGCCACATTTGGCATCCCGTATGCCACACGCAAACGGTTTGCACTACACATGGTCTCAGGGATAAAATATCGTCATTTCACATGAATAATGCAACAGCAGTAATGTGTGCCCAGCTATGTCCACTCTGGTTTGGTGAACCACACATGCCTTGGGGAGATTTTGTGATTGTGGAGAGTAAGCGGTTGTATTATTTTCCTGCACTTGATTATTATGTGTTTCAGCCATAAATGGTGGTTATTGATTGCTGTAATCTTGAGTTATAGCAGAAATGTCATTACAGGTCATTTCACTGAGGTTTAATACAGCCAATTAGAGCTCTGCATTCTGTGAATGACTTTAATACTCTCTTATAAGAGGCCTAACGCCTGGTACGGCTGAATGATTTATTACGTATTAAGGGGTTGAGAAGGAAAATTATTATATGAATTATTTATCTGAAGCCCTAAAAGGAGTTTAAAAAAACCCTAAAAGTCTTTTTGAAATTTTTTAAGGCATGAGTACAAGAAAGATAGCAGGCATAAAACAGAAACATAGTTTATCCCATAAACTTTAATGACAGTATTTGAGTAGTAACTCACATGACAAAAATTTACAATGAACTTTGTAAAATGATTAGATTAAAACTGAAAAACTGTAATATTAACTTTAAAATTGTGATTATTCATGATGGACTGTGTTGACTGTATTGAAAGGGTAAGGCTGGAAAATTACTTTCTTAAACTGCTAGTTCAAAACGCACTTTAAAAGTCTGTAAATTAAAAATTATAAGGTTGGACCATAGATGCTTTGTCTTACTACACACACACAAAAGTGGATTTTCACATCACAAATGAAGTGCAGTGATGCACTGAATAAATTTATGCAAATTGGGAATCTGCTTTTGTCACTTTAATTCAGTCAACTAACCTGGATATTTATTGACATGAAATTACAAGGAAAAAATCCCTGTGGGATTTTCAAAAGTTCCACATTGTTGTACTGCAAGTGAAAGATGAAATTTATGAATTATCTACTTGACGTCAATATCATGGTCACTCTGCCAGGGTTTATTTGTTATGTCTATTATCAAATAAACTAATAATAACTGTGATGATTTGCAGGTTTGAATTATGTGATTTATAGTCAGATGTTTCCAGATGTTCAGACCCTTCAGGTGCTAACAGCATCTCATCAGTTCCTCTCAAATGTGCTGATCACACTGAATACATGTATTGAGTGGTAAACAGGTGTTGCTTCACAAAAACAGATAGAGGGTACAAAATGGTAAGATGACAATTTAAGTTTTAATGGAGTCAGTGACCAGAGCCTTGTTCAGCCCCTGGCAAAATCACCATGAGTCCCAGTCTGTGTAGAGCAATATCTTACCCAAACAAATGTTTAGCTCTGAACATCTGGAGATGCTTGTTTGACAAACTGCTTTTTTGCATATAAAAGATGTTTTTAATTTAGAGACCAGCTTTATTTAGAGGACTCTCTTCTCTGGTCAGTATCTCCAGCAGGGATTTCTTTAAAGGTCATGTCTTATTACCTGCTGTGTTCCTGCTAGACAGTTAAGGGAGTTTTACTTAATTTTCGGCCCACAAGCCTGCTTAATTTAACGCAACCTTTCCCACATCTCTTTATAATAAGGAATAAAGGCACGTTAACGGCCTGCGAACAGCTTGTGTTAAGCTTCAGTGACAGCATCATTAGAAGGAAGGTGGGATGAGCTCCTTCAATATCACAACACCTCTCTCTCTCTCTCTCTCTCTCTCTCTCTCTCAATCTCTCTCTCAATCTCTTAATGCTGACTGTCTCTTAATTATGTTAATGGTTCGTGATGAAATAATTACATAAATACGCATAGAATTTAATTTGCGTTATTTATATCTAACTTTTTTACACTAGTAGCACTTTGAAGAGTATGGGAATTTCCCATAATGCACTTGTGCATTTCAAAGCAGTTTCGTTACTGTGAGATGCATACCAATGCGTATCTCTGCACATATATAATTGTAGTGCATTTCTATAACAGCCATTGATAACAGCATGTCATATATATTTCTTTGACCTTACAGCATCTGAGGCTTTTTTCCATGATACCCTTTTTGTGAGCGAGAATTGCTTTCTTTGAAAATCTGTATGGCTGGCAGAACTGAAGGGGCTTAGTGGAGAGTGTTTTCCTGCAACGGATGCAAAAAAACCCCAAAAATATGAATGTGTGAGAGTATCATGTTTACAGGAAGTGTGCATGTACATGCATTTTTCGCATTTATGGACGTGTGACAGAAAGGGACAGACACATACAATACACTTCTTGTTGATGTTTCTTGGGGGGTCACCTACATCATATTTTAAAATTGCTTTTTTTTAAAAACAAAACAGGATTTTATTCTTGAAACTACAACCATGGTCATCTGATAAAGGAATGCAAACATAGTGCATATATAAAGTGCATAATTGTACTTTTTGACTTAACCCGCATTAACTCATTCTGTTTAATTTAATCCTGGGTTATCTTGTTCTATGTTTCACACTGCTCATATTTTACTCTGGGATATAAATCAATCCTGGAGGTAGCCAGGTTTTAAATTTGTTTAACTGGCCTTTGAAACAAACGGCTGATTTGATGCATATCAGGGTGACATCATTTACCCTGCACCAGTCATCATCAAACATGCAGCCTATAATGTCTTTGACATCCTGTTTAATGGTGGGCATAAAATATAAACCAATTACAGTGATACTATTAACAGGGGTAATGATAATAGTAATAATTACAATCGATTTTAGGGCTAATATTGCTGCTGCACCATTGACCACTGGCTCAGTCACGGCTTCAGCTGAGAGCTTTTGTGAATTAAATGTTAATTTTTATTGATGAAAAAATGTCAGCAGGAGGCAGAAAATCTCTGCTTGGAATGAGACATTCACATGATGCACTGGAGCATTGATAATCCATTCATGGCTGCCAATGGCCCGGGAGATTAAAATCACATCTGGATTATTTGGCTTGTTATGTTGTTATGTGTGTGTGTCTCGTTTCAAATGGAAATAGGCATAAATAAGTCTTGAATCCAGCCACAGCTCTGTTCTAGATCCAAGTGAGCTGTCTCGCTTCCTGCTGCCTATGTAGTGAGCTGCCTTCTAAGACAGCGTCCTAATTACATGTCATAACCCGGCATGATGTGATGTATTTTCAAGGACAAGAAGTCTTGACTAATTTGGAATGTTTTTATTTAACTCTGTGTATCATACAAAAAAACATGTGAAAAGCAGATGGAGTCACCTTTATAGTTGTTCAGCTGATAATGTGGTACTCGGTTAAGAATAAATATACAGTTTTAAAGATAAATATAGGTTTAACAGATAAACCATTATGATACTCATCTGTATTGATTAAAATGAATCAACATTTTTCTAGCTTCACTACTTTTTTCATAATTTTGCCCACCTTTTGGAGTTATTTTTGCATCGAACATGCACCTACTGGGTTTCAAAATACTGTTTAGGTAGGCAGCTCATAAAGTTTTGGAACAGAGCCCTAGTCGCAAGTCTAAAATTTCCAACACAAACAATCCAAATCAAGAAGCCAGGAAGCCCTTTCTACCCGTGTTTATTTTTAGCCCCAAACACTGTCACCTCTTAGTTTCGCTGAGAGTGCTCATTTTACCAGTGTCGTTGTTTACCAATCATTCATATTGCTTTCAAATTCAAAACAGGATTACATGTAGCAGATTTCCCAGCTGACATTAGTATGTGAATGGAAAAGGCTTGGAGGCATACTACTTTCTCATGAAAGTAAGATTTGCATGTGTGAAGTACCGCAGGGCTTTGGGGAGAACCGGCAGAGAGAGAATATTTTTTAGGCAGAACTGACATCCGCTTTCTCGTGTGTGGGTGACATAGGTGGAGCAAATAAAGCAAAGAATGAGTATTGAAGACACAGATGCTCTGTATGAAATGTATGGTATTCCTAATTTACAGAAAATTCCAGTTCCAATTAGATCATTTGTAGCCCTAAAAATGGAAACAATGGGTTTCGAATGGGTTCTTAAAATTGCAACACTATTCTAAAGTCATGTTTCTGGCAAACCCTTGTCAAACTAGCCTTCTATGTTGGCCCAAAAATTGTTGACGTCATCATGGCTGAAGAACTTTATTACTAAAAAATTCATTTGCATAAACACCAAAACAATCATAAAGAGTTAAATGCAAAAATCTGTGTAATGAAACAATTGGTCATTCAGTGAAATGGCCATTGTGTGCACACACAGGGCCTCTGGGCCATAGGCCTGTAGTGCCATTATTGTTGAGTGAATCATTGTTTATCCTGCCCTGGTTTGGGGTGGTATAAATCTTAACAATCTCTTCTGACGTGAGTGAGTTGAAGCCAACAGCAATCTCTGCACCACAAGCAACCCCTGGACATGAGGACTGCTAAACGCTCTTTTCCGGGGAAACAAAAACTATTAGCATATTGCATAGAATTGTTCTTCTGTTTCTTGCTGTAATACATAATTTTTCATGGTAGATTTAAAAACAACTGGTAACTGTGTTGGCATAACAGTAGATGTTGCTATTCACCATTGTGAGAGTGTGTTATTAGAATATATTTAACACAATACTCTCTAACAATAGAACAAAACTTACATTTAAATGAAAAGGTATTTGTGTTCTTATTATGCATATAAACATATGTTTTTGAATCTAAATATTTACTAATATATAAGCAAATCAAACTGAATAGTTTTTAAGCAATATCCAATAATTTACCATATTCTACTAGATTTTAACTTTAACTAACATTCTGAAGAAGTATTCAGTTTGCAAGAGTGTAAACCTCTAAATATGATATGCAACTCAATATAAACAATACAATTTGTATGTCTCCTTTTTAAGGACTTTAGGTTGATAATAAAAGCAATTCCTGTTCTGAAGGGTAGCCAGTCAGAGATGGAGTATTGACCGGAGACATATGTCAGGTAGGGCCAGAATCATGAGCTCTTAAAAGAGCATCTCTCTCCAGCACTGATTTCCCATTTCTCTCCTGTCTCAACATCAGATAAACACAAGATGAAGAATGCTCCTCCCTGGAGGACTTCCAAAGCCAGCTGTGTGCTTACAGCCCATGAAGCTTCTCTTCCTGAACATCCTGCTCCTTAAAATATAATTGTAAGTGCATCCATCGTTCTGCTTAAAATCTGTGATATGTAAAATCATTTTGAATTTCACAATCTTTTCCATAAGCCAGGATCAGGATGCGAATCCTGGAACACGGATGCATTTATTATGCTCTAAAATGTTTACGTCAACAAAAAAATCAAATTCCAGAAGTGGGTTTTACAAATCAAAACCTAATACCTAAGATTACATAAAGCTTTAATATAATTCCTTTGCTATTCGTAAGCACTGTGTTTCCATCAAGTTTTTCTGCACCATGCAAAGTCATATCTACAAAACAGAAATCATGCAGCTTTTTCTATATTTGATGCACTCTGCACATGTCATGCTTTTGCTTTCAAAATAAATAAATCAATGATGTAACTCATTTATTGTTAAGCAATCCTAGAAAAAGTTAAATACAGACCCCTTATCAGTATGTGTCAGATTCATATAAATCAAATCATTATTTTAAACAGAATCACCTCAGGTAAATGTTTGTTTTATTATAGCCTCTAGATATTATAAAGTTCAGTATAATGAACAGATCTTTAAGCCAACTACTTATTTACTGTTCCCAAAAATCAATAATTCTCTATTGACATTATTTATTAACCTTCATTTTTGTGACAGAACACAAAAAAATATTTTGAAACAATCTTCATATAAATACAATATAGTAAACATGAGCTGTCAAGCTCAAAAAAACCAAATAAACACTTTAAAGCAACAAATATTTGCCCATAGAACTTGTGAGCTATATAAAGCCACAATTTTATGTCCTTTTTGGAACTTCACAGCTCATCGCAACTGTTGTTGCATAGAATTGATTTCTTTAGTTAGAAAAGTAAAGTATACAGTACAGGTTGGGAACAACCAAAAAGAAAATAATGACAGAATTTTCATTTTTAGGTGAACATTCCTTTAATTTCGAAATGAAACTTCAAAGTAAAATGAAGTGTGTTTTGGATACCTATACTTAAAACTAATCAAAATGCTTCCTGTGAGTCAGACCCACAAATGTCTTTTCTCTGCTTGTTTTGCACTCAATAATACAAAACAAAGGAAGCAATTTGTTACACCTGCCAACAGCTTGGAGAGCAGATTTTAAGCAGGATCTTTTAATTTCAAAGCTGTCAAAAGTATCTGATATATCATGTGTGGATGGTGGAAAGCGTGTTGATTCGGGCTGGCTGAAGTTTGATAAGATGTGTAAAATGCCAAAACAGGATGCTCATGCTAATTGAGACTAAGCTATCAGAGATACGGCCAGGTGTTCCAGAGCAAAAGACAAATGTTACAGTGTCAAAATACTGATAAGAACTAGGGTAGAATCAACAATGACATTTAATAAGGTTTAGCAGTGAAATCAAAGAGTAATCAACATATTCACAGACACACACACACATACATACATACATACACACACAAATATTGTGTTCTGGTACTACAGATATCTTTCTTATCTTTCATACTGCTTTGGCGAAGCTGTTGGACTTTCCACGTCTGTTAAAGAATGTTAGTTGATCACAGCACTGCAATGTGACCAAACAGTCAGACACAAGAACTTGCATAATCTTTCTTGTTTTTATGCACAGCACAATGCAGTGCACTTTTCATGTGGCTCTCGGTATAGCTTTTAAATTGCTGTGTTTGTGTGTGGGAGGAAGGGAGTGAACTCGGACCGGGTTCGAGAGAGTGGAAGAAAGTGGACACTAAGAGGTTTGGAAGTATTGTGTCTGTGTTTGAGAGAGAGAGAGAGAGAGAGAGAGAGAGAGGGAGGTAGCGAATTGCCTCTTTTCAATAGAAGAAGACTTATCTGTTTTTCTACAATATTTCAGCACACTATATGGCCAGATGTATGTGAACACCCAAATACTAAGTCCATATGTGCTTGTTGAACATTTTATTTCAAAACTATGGGCATTGATAGAGAGTTCCACTCTTTTGGAAAGGCTTTCCACAATATGTTGGAACATGGCTGTGGGAATTTGCATGGCTGCCCCTAAACTTAAAAAAAAGTGCGTTGGCAGCACCGCTTTCCTTTGAAAATGTCTGGACTGCAGCTACTGTATACCTACGGTACTTGAATTAATTTGCCTATTTATCTGCCTAACCTATTTATTTAAAAGCCATTTTCCATATGGTTTGCCTTAAAACTTTATTTTGATAATTCAATACAATTTAAAAGGTATGAAACATATGTTTTGCTGAATCATATTCGAGTTAAACAGAATATATTGTTAATCAATGCCATTCGACAGCAGACAAATATAAACCATGATATATAAAGAAGAGTAAGACATTACTTATTCTTTTATCAGTGTATGATTAATTACTGTACATAATCATTTTTCATACTGTGTCAGTTGCACACATTGTGCTTCTGCACTTCTGCTTCCTGTGGGGACATTCTTTTGTTCTTATGGATCACTTTTCCTAAGAGAAATCCATTTGACAAATGAAATCTCTTACCATTAGGCCTTGATGTGGCCTGAATTAATTATCAGCCTGTTGTAAGTGTGGTTGTGAGGTCTGGGAGTTCTCTGAAATTTCTATGTTCCCCTTTTTGGGGGATAATATCAATACTCAAACCTTAATGTGCATTCGTAGAGGGTTCATTAAGTCTGTTGATGCAAGATATTGCAAAATGCAATATTTCCTGATATTCTGAAAGGACAAATTCAACTTTCTTGAACCTGCAGGGTACTTAATTTTATTTTGCATATGTTACACACCCCGGAGCCCAGGGCGAGATTGATTAGTCTGGTCTATCTAATTGCTCAGATCTCACAGTGGAGTCATTGAAGCTGGAATTTCATTGGCTGCCCTGTCATCCATTAAACTTTCTATCCCTCAGAGTAGCCCCAACTAAACGATGGGCAATGACTATTACAGGGTTCAACGAGCTTAAAAAAATCTAGCAATGTTCATCACACTTACTGGAGGTGAGTACTTGATGTTATTGCATGAGGTTAATGTCTTCTAGCATCTGTTTCACTCTATTAACCTCCTGGGACCTCACAAGGGGAAAAAGTTTTTGGAATTAAGTGTCTTCATAGTATTTTAGTGTATTGTATGTTAAAGCACAGAATTAAAAACATAAAATTTTTGTCTACCAAATTTTTGTAACAATGATATATCATTTTACACACACAAACACACACACACACACACACACACACACACACAAACAAACACACAAACAAACAAGTTTTTACACTGTATATTCCTTTAATATTCTTTTTATACTGTATATTCTTGTATATACTTTTAAACTGTATATTCTATCCCCTTACCTCACCCTCAAACCTAACCCTCACACACACAAAATATACCTACCGTATAACTATTGTTTATATTTGTAAAAAATGTTATGAATTTTGATGACAGATGTTGTGTCATTTGGTATCCCTGAAAAAATTAATAAGTTAATAAAATATTATCAGAGAAAAAGAGCAAGTGAAGAGAATAATGGAGATCTTAGCATTGACGTACAGTAGTGACCAAAAGGACATTAGGAAGACACTGGAGAGTTGTTGTTATGACATCAATTTGTTTATGAGCAATAGCTGAAGGCATGTATCTTTTGAACATACTCATCAGTTTTTCTATGCTTATCTGCTCTTAAAAATTTTTCATCAGGTAAAATGTGCTTCACTTAATTAAATCTAAATGAACTGGTCAAATATATAATTTAATATGGCCGAATCAACCTGATTACATTTGCGCACAATAATGAAAGTAATTTTAGGGGTCATATCAGATAGAAACAGCACCTTAAATCTGATCCGTAATCTGGTTAAAATGAGCAAAAACCACAGCCCCTCAGATCAGATAAATGTGAATGGATTTTTATGATAACATATGCTATTTTATCATATGTTTTAAATGTAAAATTCTTAATTTATTCAGTTTTAAGCTGTCTTTAAACCTTGCAGCTCAACATGACCCAGTGACCACATCAGGAAATCTTAATGGGATTGTGAATCAAAAACTAATGCCTGTGTTCTACTTGTTGCATAAATGGTTAAGGACAAAGGATGTCAGGGGGAATCTGGAGATTTACTCTTAATAAATACAAATGACTTTCATGGCCCAGTTGATATACTTGCACCATGCATTACTGCACAGCCAACAGACACAAAACTCCCTGAGATTTGTGTAATCTCACACAGCATGCAGTGATATCAGTGTTTATCTGGGAATTATGTTTTATCTATACAGCCCAGCTCTCATCAGCCTGGCTTTTCTCAGGACTGTGTAAATGTGTTTCATTAACCAGGGTTATTAAATTAAATCGAATTAACAGAAGCTCAGCAATGAAGTGCTGGACAGGATATGGTGGGCTATTTTATTCTGATTAGGGTGTGCCACCAAGTTTTTGTGTTGTTGTGTGAGATGTTCCACACCAAATAAGTTTTTTGTAGGGTTTTAGTATGCAGCTCCTGTTTTGGTCTGTTGTCTTCTTAATGATAATACAAAAGGCTACAATAAATAGTTTACAAAATGTATGTGTACTTTATTGATCTTGTGGGAAATTGAGTTACGTTAACAGCCTGACAATCTATTAAATGTCAGAGCTGTTGCAGAACAATATTGTTCTATATCTGTTATATTAATAGCAAATTTGTTCCATGCAAAAACATAAGGATTTTGTATTCTTATAAATGTATATAAAAAATTAATGGTAATGTATTATAGATATACATAGTACCATGATATGGTAATGGTAGTACCATGGTAGTCCACAAGCTTGAAGGCCCACGTAAATACCATGAAACATGAATATGTTAATACCATGATATATATCATTGTTTTGTCATCTAATATAATAACTGTACCATGGTAACACCATCACACTTGTTATTAGGGATATGCACATCCTGTCCCTAAATTCATTAATTTGGCTTCTGTTAGGATACCCTGTGTGATTTATAGGCACAGTTTCCACAATGCCGCCCTCAGGAGGGTGCCAGCCACTCTCTGAGTAATGGATGGGGATTGATGGAGTTCATTATGGCCACAAGAGAGAGCCTAACGTACCACCATAATGGCTATGTAACTGCATTGCTCTCTCTCTTCTTGTCCACACTTGTTTGTCAGTACTTTCGAAGCAATGGTACATATTGACTTTGTGTTATGAGCAGGGAGGCCATGTTTCCCCAAATAGACTTTGATTTGTTGTGCGCTTTGTATTTATTTGCTAAATCTCTCGACGATTACAGTTGATAGTGTTTAGCATCCAGATGATTTGAAAGCAAACAATATTAGTCAGCCTCTACATATATAGGGCCTGGAATATTTTTTCTGTGTGTGTGTGTGTGTGTGTGAATATTTCTCTCTACATCTTCTATGGGACTTCCATATCTCTTTAGCCTCAGGCTGTGCTGGTTTAAGGTTTGATGGTCAGGCTGTTGAGTGATACCAGAAGAGCTCATTTTAAAATATTCAAAGTTCCTTATGAAATATATTAGATGAATCCTGTCTGTTAGGTTTTTATAATTTTGAAGTTAGGTGCGCTCCTGAATCAATATATTTTGTTGAGGTTGGAACAAACATTTTTGTATTGTATTTTTCCTGTAAAAAAATATACATCCTTGAAACTAGAAACATGCAACTGAGAAGCAAAATTGCATAAGTCATTAGGACTTGTTTACTAAAGTTTACTAAAGTTTACTTTTTATTACCTTGCTGGCAGTTTTTTTTCTTGTTAAGAATAAACCCTAAAGTCAAAAACACTCACATTTAGTCATATAGGCTGATTATTCTGTATAGACTAATAAAGACTGTATATACTAATTTAAATATAATTTAGATATATACTGCAGTTAAACCCACTTGCATTTATGTAATACAAACACATAATAAAATTTGTTTGCTGAGGTGTGGACAGAATCTGAACTGAGATTAGAATTTTACAAGAATGTTTCAATGTGCAATTCAATGTTTTCTGTCCAGAAGCAGTCTGAGGGAACAGCCTTTTTCCTCGCTGTCATAATAAATCTGAATAAACTGCTTTTAATCTGAACATATTCCTCTCAGACAGTGCTATTTCTTCAAAGGCAAGTAACTTCAGGTGAAACTGCAGAGAGATGGACAGAATAAGGAGAGAGTGTGTGTGTGTGTGTGTGTGTGTGTGTGTGTGTGTGTGTGTGTGTGTGTGTGTGTGTGTGTGAGTGTGAGAGAGAGAGAGAGAGAAATCAAATAGAATTAGTGAGTCATTGGTGAGTGATAGCATGATCGATAAACTTCTTTAATCTGATCTTACTGCAGCACTGGTTGTTCAATTATGCATCTGACAAACGTTAAAATAGTAAAACAATTCTGCCAAACTGCACAGCCAGGAAGAAGTGAAAATTCCCAAGGCCTCTGAGCCGGAAGAATCTGGATTAAAAACAACTTAAGCTTTATTGACAGCATCTGTGACATGCTATTGATTACCACAGATAAAAAAATCAACTTGATCCTCAATTTGTAAAATAATAAACAAAAATCACCTTTACAGAAATATTTACAGGCCAATAAGCATTCAGAGTTTAAAAGCAGAAACCGCAAGCTAGTGTTTTTTAAAAAACTTATTTTTTTCTGGTTTAAATGTGTGTGACAAAAATGTGCATTTCTTTAATTGATCAGTAAAGCTGTATACATCATTTACTGAACGATGAGGCTGCTGTTCTAGGTGTGTAAATTTTACATAGTCGTGACAGGATTTTGGAGATTGAAGAAAGTCTCTCAGACAAGGTTAGTAAAAAATTTTATTGTGGCTATACATCCAAGACAGTATTTTAAAGTTTATATCAGTGCAATGCCCTTACCTAGCAGACTTCTATTATATGTGCAATGCTGTAAAGAATTTTTTTCTTGTCTTAGCAAAATGACAAAAATATGTTCTGTGATAATTGACATCAGCATGCGAGTTGTATTGAATCAGCACAGTTCCTTTAAGCTAGCGATGAAGAATGGTATGCTAAAATAACAAGCCTACTTTCATCCATTAAACCTTACTTCCTTTCCCCCTATATCTTCAATTATCTCTGTCTTTCTGATGCTTATCCATCTTTTAGGTTTGCCAATTTACTCTGCAGGCTCTGTTACAAAGTGCCGACAGACGGGAAGTTTTGATATTGCCTGATGCTTTATCTCACTCATGACGGTGTGCTGACTGCATTGAGTTGAGGCAGATTGGCACAGTGTTGACAGGGAAAGCGGCGTTTCTCCTGAGATCTATTCCCTGGACACTGCTGCCCCCTGTGTGCAGATGCGCACACATGACGTCTGTCAAACCCACTTATGCAGTAAGCCGTGCCCGCTTCTCGCCTGAATGAGCCGCTTTTAATAATTCATCTGATTTGCTGCAGAGGCCGCCAAAAAAGAGCGAAAGATTACAGTCGGGTGCCCTCAGGTACTGTATCAAAGTTGTCCACAAAAACACTGCAAAGTGCATTTTGGTGATAATGGAATGGTTCTTTATTTTTAGCCCAAAGTGCTGCATTTATTAGTTGAGGTCCACAGTTAAGGACCCCCAGGCACCACATATGGAGAACTAAATGCCTGGATTCCATTTAACTCTTGGTAATATGGTACAGGGATTGTATGGTGATCAGGAGGTGCAGTCTAATTGGTCACACCGCCACAATAGGCACAAACTCTGCTACTTGCTAAACAATTGTACTGAATAATTGTACTGGTATTGATATTGGACTCTAAGGTATTTCAGTGAATACCCTAGACTTATTATGGCACATGGTCAAAAATCAAGGTAAAAATATGAGAGAGAGAGAAAGAGAGAGAAAAAGAGAGAGAAGGAGGGGTATCAGTGGAAGAGACATGACACTGTTCCCTGGAGAATGGGAGATAGTCATGATAAATGCAGAGGACAGAAAGTGTAAGTGAAAACAATAAAAACAGGCCAAATAAAACAAAAACAGCTCAGCAGATTTGTAGAGTTGCCTGTGTGTGTGTGTGTGTGTGTGCGTGTGTGTGTGGTACACTTGTTACAAAATCCAAATCTGTGTTAATCCACTAAAGTTGGCTACACACAAGCAGCTCCAGCTTTTGTGTTGGATTAACACACAAGATCTGTTTTTTTGCAACATATAAAACCCTGACTTCGAAGATCTGATTCAGAGAGTAAATCATTTAAATGTTTTTCATTACACTTGAGAGGACAGACAAAATATGTCCAAAGAGAAAAAGTCTGAAAGAAAATTCATCTTTTGAAGCTTGTCTTTAAATGACCCTATTCCCTCAAGATCACTTTGTCTGTCACAGTGATTGAAGCGTTTGGTAAAAGTGTACAATATGTAAAAGACAGAGACTGATTTATGTCTCTGTCAGTGGCTGCCCTAAATAATAATGTGTTTTAAATTGTGTTTTCTCTACCAGAGGTTTGGCTTGTTCAAACCCCTATACCAAATTCTTCTGTTAATGATATTTTTATCTGTTTGCATGTTGGGTAAACAAGTGAACACAACAGAACCACACTTTATAGTTGACCCTTACCCAAGGGTATGCTAAGGTAATAAATTAACTGAAAGATTAAAGCTGAACTGTTGTCATAACATTTTTATTGAGGCTTGTCACACCTGTACATTACATGCTATGTCATTAATTGTGTTTTGACGCACACATATGCCTCCTGCAATTGAATATTTTAAACTAATTATTGCCTTCTTAATTGGATTATGTTAAACACTCCAAAATTTCCAGTTGGTGCTGAACATCTCTGCCATCTAATTTTAGTGCATTTAGCACAGAAAGCTGCATTAGTACTGCATCTTAATTAGGCATGCGAGCATTTCACAAGCTCTGCTGCTCATTAACAACATACATACGTGTGAATACAGCTGTCACAGAAGCTTTAGCTTTATACACTAAATGCAAAGGTGTTTGACACATTCAGATATGCCCTCAAGT
>JAZGTK010013158.1:0-14482 GCA_036877625.1 Ambastaia sidthimunki | reverse complement strand
TCTTAAAGAAAAATAACATACGGTTACATCATTATGTTTTGGATATAAGCATCTACTAAATTAATAAATGTGAATATAAATAATAATTTTTGAAGCCCCTCGTGATTATGAAAGTATATTACCGGAACAGGACATTTTCACACTGTGCACATGTGTTTATGAAAGCAGTTGGCCCATGTGTGAGACTGTTGGTCATTTATTCAGCAGTTGAGTGAAAAGCAGTATTGAGAATGAGCATTCTGTCAGACCACTATTGAATTAAATAAATATGTAAAATGTTATTTATTTATTTATTCATTCATTCAAAAAGATATGCTGTTTGATCATGTTTATGAATACACCAGTTGACTACAGTGGCCTATTTGTCCTTAGACTATAGCCAGTAAAAAGAGCAAAACTTTTGTTGGTTAAGATCAAGTTTACAGGATGCAAAGTTTTGCAGAGTAAAACAATAAGCAGTAGGTTATGCTGGTTCTATTTCATCGAGGACATGAAAAAACAGTGTTTCTAGGACATCAAAAACAATGTTTTTGCCAAGACATGAGTCTTAGTCACAGAAGAGCAATGTTGTTTCCTTTAGCTGGTTAATTTACCACTGGTTCCAAGAAACCACACTTCAGGTAGACAAAAACTGTCATGTTTTAATCTGCCCGTCATGACATTATTACTGCAATCATCTTTACATGTTCCTGACACCACTTAGCAATTAAATAAAAGAGTAACAAAACATACAGTGATGAACACAAACATGGATGACGATTGATTCAGTCATATTAAATAATATTTGAGACTTGAATAAAACCAGTTTATTTACAGGTAAGAACAATTTTAGGTTACCATACAAAATGTTCTTTACAATGTAACTGACCACACATTTTTAAGCATGGCAAGTTAAATGATGCAATTACATGAACAATGATCCTGTTAGAACTTTGTCAAAATAGTTCTACACATAACATACAAGCGTCATTCTGTTACTTAACTGTGTAGATTATTAAATGTAAGATGTGTAGATGTAATTTAATGTAATTTGTAATGTTTAACAAAATCACAGTATAGAAACAAACCATTTTTCAATGTTTTGCGAGTCACTGTCACATTGTTATTCTTTCCTAAGGTCATATTTCATATTATTCTGGGCACAGTACAAGTATGTGATGTCATAAAACTTTAATTTAATAATTTATTAAAAATTAAATTAAAAGACGGCAATTAAGAAACTATTTCAAATAATATTTCTTTAAACATTTAAACAAGAAACTGTAAACATAAGTTGTAGAACCACTTTTTCACTGACACATGCCTATTCTGTATTTATCAATACAGCGCTCGTTTTCATGCTTTGGCAAGAGGAAAATTCAGCAGAGACACGATCCACAACAACCTGACAGAATTAGCTTAGGCCAGGCATTGAACTAAATTCTTAACACAAAGGTGGAAAAACGATACTTTAAAATTCACAAAATGTATTGACAGTACAGTTTAACTACAAGAAAATAAAACTACATATACAATKAAAATCAAAYRAAAAGAATTGTAGAGAATGAACTGCATCAATATTGTCTAGTCCTGCAGCAGGCATTTTCTGTGCAGGTCGAAGGTCAGGGTAGATGCCATGAGCATCCAAGCTTAAGAACTGAACTCCGTGGGCTGAATATATAGCAGACGCCCTTGGAATTCAGTTCTCAGAGCCAGGACCTCAGTTTAAAACCCACGAGTAAATCCTTCAAGCATCAAGCATGCATAAACACTTATTCTTTGTCATTATTTAACAAGAAGATTGGTTCACATTTTTACCAGGAACCCTAAAATGATTAATGTTGTTTGGTTATTTAAAATGTTTCATACTTATTTGTCTTTGCCTTCACTTCCTTGTTCCTCATTTACTTAATATGTTTAGCAATTCAAACCCACGATTAAAGATAATTTGTAAAGAGTTTTCAGTTCATTAAGTAGATAGTCATGCTAACTCTTATTACCTCAAACTCTAAACATTATTAGGACATAACAACAAACTAATATGACGTTATGCAAACAACAAAAACAATAAAAATATTATTAATTCCACTGAAATTATTATTGTTGACTAGTAATAGAACACTTTTAATTACAATTACTACATTACTTCCACACACATCAAATTTTGTTAATTATAGTAAACAATTATAAACATGTAAAAAATGTAAAAAAGGTTGTAAAAGGCTTTTATCTGTTACAGAAATATTTTACAAGATGTGGAATGTAGCTTAATTGTGAATTTAAACATTCATTGGTTATATGTTTTTTTTCTGTATTTTATCTAAACTTGATTGATGTTTTTGTATCCTGTGAAAACCCACATGCAGCATGTTTGTTTAAATCTTATGTGCAGAGAAAGCTCATAATCATATATTTACTCTTAATCGTCCTCCATGCTGATTTCAGCTTTTGTTATTAAATTGTTCATGAACCCCTTTCTTTTTGTAACATATCTTCAAGTCAAACCCACACGCACATCTGTCATTTATCAGCTTTTATCGTTTGACACTTTAAGCCTACCTTAAGATTCCCCTTTTACTCGCCAGGTCCACATCATCTGTTGTTGGTGAGTCATTTTGGTACCAGTACCAAATGATGCTGAATCATGTCTCTCGTGCACCTGCAGTAAATGATAAGACTTATGCAGAAAGCTCATCTGCCGCCTACTCGCTCAGTGCAGCATCCCTATATAAACCGATTGATTAGTGCTCTCATTTGCATGGGCGTTAGTTCCACACTAGACACATATAGTCATGGGAAAGTCCCACAGCTATCCACTTTGCTCAAAGTGCAACGAGAGCCCTAATTGCACAACACAAACAGCCCATGATAATAGACCCACGTCACACCAACAACAGCAAATAGTGTTGCAATCATGTTTAATGGATAAAGGTTGATCTAACAACATTGTTTTTCCATCAATAGCCTGTTATTGCAGACTAGGCTACGTGTAGGCGACGTTGGTGTTGAGAAAACCCCAACCGCCAAGGGAGGAGGAAATGTTGGTTAGGTATTTGATGCACCATTTCCGCTCTGTAAAGTCCGTGGGTTGAAACGGGGAAATCCTAACCCTGTTTGGTTTGCCAATCAACAGCACAAGATCTTGTCCTAGCTATTATACTGCTGTTATTAGACTAACATTTCTGATTCATTGGAGGTTTATTTGTCCCAATTTCTTACAGAACCGTAGCTGAAAAACATTGCAAAACATCAGACCTATGTTTGCAAACACCTGCTTAATAGATGGAGGTAATTGTATTGTAAGTTAAGGTTTCATGTTCAGCATGTGTGTGATTGTATTGTGACACTTTTTTGTTTGTTTTTATCTTATTTAAAAATTAGATCTATGTGCAAACCTAAAAGTCCAGTGCATTGTTCAGCTCAGTTTCTTACAATAACTGATGAGTTTCAAAAGCATATGTAATCATTAAAAACATTGAAAGTAGTGTGACAGTAATTGGCAAAATATTACGTATCTTGTAATGTTCTGTGCTGAACTGTTTGTAAATTAGTTTTATTTACATTTTCTTATTTCAGTGGCCCCATCTTGCGCCACAAAATCTTCAGTCTTCTCATATGACAGAGGAAGTGAGTCAGATTCTCACAGGCTGCAGATGACCTGAAGTCATTGGCCACTCATGACGGGAAAACAATGTGTGAATAAACATTGGCCTTTAAAAGTGCTAACATTTAGTATCCATGTAATATTACACAATTAAGAAGGTACAAATAATGGAAATAAGATAGAAATGTTCAAAATATTCCTATAAATAGGAGAAAAAACATGACATGCAGTGACAAAGAAAACAGTTTATATTTAGTTTGTTCCCTATCGTTAAATTAATAAAGTTATTATTTTTTCATTAGGCTTTTCTTTATTTCTTGTAATACTGTAAGTACTATGAAAAAAAACCCAAAATAAATACATAATGGCGTAAATAATGGCTTAAAGGTATTATTTTGTTAGTTGTTCACTCACTGCACTAAAAATATTAAATGAGAAGAGTTAAGTTACTGTAAACTCATAAGTGCCCCTATAGATGTTGTAATCTTTGAAAAACCTTGAAGGTATTTCCACACCATAAGGGACGGGTTCCCATAAACAAACATCAAATCTATTTCTGGGACTTTCTGGGTAATTGTAATTTTCTTTGCCTTGTTTTCTTCTGCTTGGAAAATCATCTGATGAAAAAGGTTCCAAAACACCAGGTAGATAATCTAGATTAACCTTGCAATTTTAACCTCAACTACACTGTAATAATAATAATAATGTTGTTGTGTGTAAAGTGGCTTTCTAGCATCCAAAGCACATGCAATACAACTACAGCAATAGAAAAAGTAAAATATTTATACAATATACAACTAAAACAGTACATAAATAAACCAAGTACATTAATCCATATAAGCAATTGTAAAAAGATCTGTCAACAGTGACCATTTAACTTCTGGAAATGTATATGTTGTAAAATCATTGTTCATGTTCTATTTAAGTGTAACCATTGATAACACTTAAATAGGTGTCTTGACCTCTCTGTCACTGCATTACAATAAGTAAATAAAATTAATAAAATAAATAATAATAAGGTAAGAAGCGCTCTTTGCCTCTAAATCATTTTTCTTTGGGTGTGTTGGCATTTTGGATTGGAGCACATGTTATTGGGAGAAGATGTTTCGTAAGAGGCCTGTAATTGAAGATTAATGTTGAGGAAGTTAGCAAACGTCTGAAGTCGCTAACAGCACTTTCTGATTGGTCGGAGGAGAGTATCTCCTTTTCTGATTGGTGCGCGTGCAAGCTCTTTTGCTGCTGTTGCCGGATGGTGACCGGAGACACGCGAGCATGGATTCGTCGTAGAGTTTTTGCATCTTTATTAGGGAATGCATAAAATTATGCCTTCCATTTAGCTCAAGTGTTTTCACCTGTGGTAGGAGCCTCGTGTTGTCGTTATACATGTTCCTTTCTTTTTGCGAATGTATTGACAGAATCGCATTTTGCCAAACTTGACGATGCCCCGTCTTCAAAGATAGGTGGTTTTGATGACAATAATCTGTGTCCGTTGTTGTCAATGCATTGATATGCATTCATATAGTTAGTATCTCTTATGTATCTAAGTATTATTACGATTATGTTAATGTTGTGTTACTCAGCTGTTGTCTGGGCTGGAATTGAAGGAACCGCTACAGATCATTTCCTGAGGCAGCACTGCGGGCCGAAAGAAAGAATTGTTGTGTTCGCGATAGATTCAGTTGTTGGTCGTCTGTGCACTCACCTTGAAAACAACCACGTTTATGAGTCCTGTAGATCCATCATTCATTGCCTCAATTTACACATGCAAGACTTCGTCCAGCAACTGGGTATGAAATCGTATTCAATCGTTTGGTGACGTCTCGTTGTTTTGTCAGATTGGTTTCAGTGTGAACACTGTTAAATGAAAAGTTCACCTAAAAATAAAATAATTTCATCATTTACTCACCCTCATGTCGATACAAACTCGATTTAACTTTTTGGGATTCAACTTAATACACACTAAAGAAGGCAATGTAATGAATACTTAGTTGAAGTGATTCAATAAAATGGCAGTATATGTGTGACACCTAATTTGTGACGTGTGTGTCAGTATTTGTTTGTTTGTTTATTTATATAGCACAATTTAATACAACTTAGTTAGATGATGATTAGTAGATGATGACATTGTTTATTTTGGGGTGAACTAATTCTTTAAAGCAAACATACTTCAAGTAATTGATTAAATATTTAACAGAAAATTTAAAACACTCTGGCAAACCACAACACCCTGCCATCATAGTGGCAGCTTTTGCCTGGTCCAGAATCTTCAGAAAATGCAGAAATGTTCAAGACGCTGAGACATGTATTTAAAATCACTGTGGCTGTGTGTTTATCTTGGAGGAAACTGCTGGATTTGTTACGCTTGTGGTGGTGCTATGAAATGTGCTTCATCTGCCTGCAGATGTGGTGGAGGAGATCATGGACACGTTTATGAGGTGAGTGAGGGACTGTTACATCAGTGCCACATTAAAAGCTTCCAGTGTTCAGATACAGTTTTTTAAACATAATAGTGGGAGGATATTTTGCACTGAAACTAATGTTTTTAATTATACCAGAGGCTTAATTTTCTAATTGCTCTACTTTCATGTTGGATTGTAGCCTATATATATGTTTCTGTGGACAACCATTCATCTCATTTGTTTCTTGGGGTACCTGCATCTAAAACCACTAAGAATTCCCATATACGCGTTTGGAACACTGATGTGACAAGATTAAACATTTCACCAACATGTTCCTGGATAACGGTTATGTAGGTTCTGTTTAGTTGTTGTATTGCATTAAATTCTCAGTTACTTGAGAAACTTGAAATTGAGCTGAACAGCCTTTAATATTGCCTGTTATCCGATACCTTCTCACATTCGATACCTTTGTTATTCTCTCTTGATTTCCCTTGTTCACTTTGACACATTTTGCTTTTCTGTTTTTGACAGTTTTTCAAATGGCTGTGCCTTTAGTTCAGTAGAAGAGCTGCTGCACTCCCTGGAGGGGTTCAGGATTTATCAACATAACGTAATGCTGTCCTTCTGAGTCTCTGTTGGAATTGGAGTCTTCCAGTGCTTCATTGATGAGGTCATAGCCCCAATTATGAGGGTCAGCTATGGCCAGAACATCATCATACAAGCTTTTGTGGGTATGCGCAATATTTTATTTAAAGTAGTTAGAATTACACAGTAGAATGTTCTTCTACTGAAGAAGAAGAGTCAGGATATATATGTATAAAAAAAGGGCCCCCCCATGTTGTCCCCGCCTTTGTGTACCAAGTGTACCAATTATCATTGTCTTCGTATCTGCAAAACAACAACTCTTTTGTACTGCCCCTGCTGCTAATAGAGAAAAACATGGTTTCGTGAGGTTTTGTTAATGTTTAAGTTAGTTTGAAGTGTAGTGAAGTCGAAGGGCTGATCAGCTGGAAAGTGTGGTTCATTGTGTGTGTGTGTGTGTGTGTGAAATTCATTGTCAAACAGCGCCACCTATCTTAGAGGCGTGGAGGTGATTAATCATTTCACCTTCGGTGTGAAAGCAAACTGTTAAGGACTGATCAGAGAGTTTGTTTTCATTTTTTGTCATTTTGGAGACAAAGGCTACAAAGTGTTATTTTCCTCCATCTCTATCCACAGATCACTTTTATTGTTAACCAAATAGCAACTGAAGTGTCATTTTTATCAGCTAGTATAGTTGGCAGAGGTTAAGCTTGACTGTTTGATATGTGCGTGCAAAAGAGAGAGATGAAATATCACAAAATGGCCTGAAATGACACAAGACACTATTGTTTCTTTACAGCAGTTTTTCCCCGAATAATATCACTATATGTTGCAAAACCCTGTGCTTTCAAACATCTTGTGAAAAGGCTAAAGAGAGAACTTTGGATTTTTATTTTACAATAATGATTTCTTTGTGCTGTAAAACATAGATGACTGACAAAGACCAACACTGTGTCAAAGACAAGCCACTGTCCATCTGCTTGGTTTCACAGTTCTGCTTGTCTACTTGTCTGTGCAGGTGCCGTATCTCTGGCTTGTGCACAGGCTAATTTGTGGGCCATAGAGGCAGAAAACAAACTGGTTTGCTTGGGGCTGCTAAAACTAGCAAAGGCTTATCTCATACAGAGTCAGACGACAACAATTGAACTCAGATCAATATGTAAGACATATGACTCAGAAAACCTTAAAAAAAACTTTAAAGTCATGATCATGATCTAAACCTGTAAAGGTGTATTTAAACATCCATGATGAAATAGCTGGAGGTTGCCACATGTACTGTTGTCTGGTAGGTACTCTCTAGTAGGTGATCTCTTTGAATTTTAGTTGTTTTCTTTACTTTAGAAAGGCACGGCAAAGACTACTTTTGAAATTTAATAACTGACAATAATCTGGTAAAATCCATTTGCACTCTGTGTTAACGTATTATGTTTACAGTTTACAATACATCAGTAAACTCATCAGTAGACTATACAGATTTACAAAAGCATGTTTAACTTTCCAAATGTATTTTTAAATATACATTTAAACATATTAAACATTTATATAAATATACATGTATATTTACATACATACACACATACATAATTTTATGTATATATAAATATGTAAATGAAAAAGTGTACATTATTTTAAATCTACCTAAAAATCTATATCTGTGCTTTGGACTGTATAGGAATTTATTAGTCATTTGTAGCACTATAAGGTATATAGCACAGAGTAAAAAAATAAATGTGCTAAAACTTTCTATGCTCTAAGCCCGTGGAAAACAAAAAGGTTGTTGTGTTGTGTGTGGAGATTACAGTGGCTCTCAGGAGCATTAACAATTTGACCTTTATGTCCAGATACAACAGTTTTTAGTTGAAAATATTAAGCAATGCTGAAAACCTTTAGTTTGTACCACCTCAGGCGGTGCTTTTGTTGTGTTAGGAAGAAAAAGTATAATGTATGCTTATCTTTTAAATGTAGGTTATAGCAAATGGGTCCTGTGAAGTAATACTTTTGAACCAACCCCTAAAGTATAAGACTTTGCATAACTCATTCAGCAACATTCTACAGGCAAGATACATTTCTAAGTTATAAGACTTAACATTTTTTAAAAATATTGTATCCCAAGGAACCACCAGTCATATTTAATATTAATAATTATATTAGATTAATATTTAGAGGCCTGGGGCGTGGGCTTTTACTTATGCTACAACCTGGTAACCACTCTCCCTATTAGCGATTTTTGCATGGACAAGCACCACTAACATTTCTTCAGCACACTAATATTCTATTGATCCATTATTCTGTTGTATTCTGGTATAGTATATTCCTTGTTTATATTGCCCAGCAGTAGTCTGTACTGCACCACATTGCTCATTACTCGTTTCATCTCGTTCTGCTCTGTGCTGATATGCTGTGTGCACTAAGATAGCTACCCATGCAACTTAAAGTACAAGCAGAAACCTTGCCAACCCTGACAGCTGAACTGATTAGAGAACAGTCCATCCACAAGCCAATCCAGAAAATGGTACAGACAAAATAGCGACCCTTTTTTAGGTTTTTTTGTTGTTTTTATGTTTTTTTTTTTTTTTTGTAGCAACCAGTTTATAAATACTGAGCCCATTTCAAAACCATATCTGCTTATCACTGTGGCATTGATTCTACACACCACTTGAGGATGGCAAGCCACATTGTCTGACAGGAGTGCAGTTAGATGCCAGATAGATATCCTTTTTGCAGGGACAAATGTGGTCTGGAAAAGTCTGGAAAATGTGTTCTATAAATAGGCACAGTTTAATGTGCTCCTCAAATGAAATGTCACACTTGATGTTTGACCAATGGCACGTATCTCCTTATCCATTTTTATAAAGTCAACACAGCTGTCAGTGCGTGAATCTTGCAAAATCAAACGAACTTGTCTGTGTCTCACTTCACCCTAAAATCAAAAAGGAAATTAAATTATGTGTGAAGATGTTTATAGGTGTAAAGTTTTTTTTTTTATTAAGCATATTTATTTTCCAAATTGTCATTACTGTACAGGTAATAAGTAAAAAACAAGTAATATATATGATATGATATACATTGACAAAACATCTATATCCTAAAACGGGCCTTGTTTTCTTTATGCAAAACTTCATTTCTTTTTTTTTTACCCAAGAATAGAATAAATGTTTAATGTAGTAAAGTTATTTGATTTTGTTTTACCCTGTTAGCTTTTTGACAAGATTTGTTATCTAGAAATATGTTTTATTTTGTAATTGACAAATGCCCTCAGGGGTTGTTTGCGCATCGATAATCTGTATCATGTTGTACTTCTCGTTCCTTTATTTTTGTTTGTGTGAAATGTGTTACCCTGACAAAGTGAACTTTTCACACTTTTGGGAGACTGTAAATTTTGGCAGAACAGTAAAAAAAGCTTTGGATTAATTCTAACATCCTTCTTGTTCTTTCCCAGCTGAACCCCATTTTTGGATGGATGCTGAGCAAGACAGTTTGGTAACTGAACGAACACAAAGGTGCCTTGTGAAGACAATGAAACAATATCCTGCAAACACTTAAATTTACAGTACTTGATTGCTACAAAAACTTGTTTTTATAGTGCATTGTTATCAAAGTGAACTAATTCTAACACTCAAGTATTAGGTTTTTTTATATAGCCCATTGTTTTTTCAGACTCGTAAGTTACATTACCAGCAAGCACTCAAACTTACAAGAAGATGAGAGGATTTGTGTTTAAGTTTTTTTCCTTTGTGAGTAATATATGCTATTGTTTACCAAAAGGCTTGGCATGCAGCCCGGGGCTTTGGGAAGAAGATGACAGACTACTTCTGTTGAACCCAAGGCCCTTCATACAACCCATCATATGCAAATAGCCCCTTCCCTCTGATGAAGGGACTGTAGTTTCACTTACACAGAAACAAGAGAAGCTGTCTGTTACTACAGTTTATATCAAAGCCTAAACTTTGCACTGTATACTTATAAATGGCACATATTTTAATGTATTGGATGCAATATCTGTGTCAGACTTAAAATTTCAGACTTAAAACTGAAATATGTGAAATTAATTTGTAATGTGCCATACCATATATTAGGTATCAAAGTGGGTTAAAGGTCTGTATCCTTTTAATTAAATGTATTGTGTTAACAATACAAATAAAAATGCATTGTATAATATTTATTATAGCATATTAAAGCTACACACAGTTCAAGGAAAACTAGTTCAAGGCATTTAAATATCTTGTTTTGGGTCAAGACTGAGCGATCGTCCTGATTGGTTAGTGGAAAGGCACGTGACTGGGTAGTCACGCGCTTTCCAGGAACCCGTCAGGAAGAAGATAAACAAAACAAACCAGAGAGCAAGACGGCGTGGATTGAGAAGAAATTATATTAAGTTTTCCCAAAGGCGAATAAAACCGGAGATACGATGTTTTTTGTACTAATATATGGATAACTTAAGGGTGAGTCATCTTTTCATATATGACAGCGCTGTGAAGTGTGCCAGGATAGTTCTTTAAAGATGATAAAAACATTGGCTCTGGTAGTTAGCTCTGGCTAAGTTAGCTAGCAGAGGGGAGGGACACGGAGGCCATAGTGTGACAGCAGTTCTCTGGTTCCTCTTTCAAACCCAACATATTCTCAGCTGTTTACTTGACATACAAGGCAATATCATGTGTGTTCTTTTAGCGCGAGGCTTTCATTTGTCCTTGAAGATCAATTTTTATTCCGTGGTTGCTTAGCTGGCCAGTCATTGGTGCTGAGTAAATGGAGCAGATGTTGGTTGTTAAATTTCAACTACAAAAGAAGGAAAGCTTTTAGAAGAATTAAAAAATTCAATATATGTTTGTTGGATATTAGTACACAAGACTAGAGATGACTACAAATCCCTGAACGTGGAAATTCCCATTTACACTGAAATGTGGGATTTTGTAAAAGGCTGATAGAAGCAGCCTAGATTTAAAGCATTCGGGGGCATTTAGTCCGCAATAAATTATGCACACTTTACAGTAATGCAGACATAAGTCTACATGAATAAACCCACGTACACGTGGAACATTGAAAGTTATATCTGTATGAAAAACACATTCGAGTAAATATGTTCTTCTCGGGTGATTTGATATATTAGTCGAGGAGCTCAGTGATTTGTGACATTGTAAAAATCATATCCAAACATGTTAATTGACGGCGTGTAACTGAAAAGGATCCATGTTAAATCTGTAAGGGGTACACGCCCCCATCACCACGATGCAAGGTTGGCTTCAGACATGATAGTTTGAGATGCTTCTAGAACATCAGTTGCACATCAACAATCATCCAAAACGATTTTAATAAGTGTGTTTAGATCGTACAACAAAACAAACTCGAATGCTTTAAATGTGTTTTTCTTTTTTGCCCAATGTTATCCTTTTGAACAAGGAAGTTTACCACAGGATAATGTTTATTCTAAACAGTTCATGACGAATGTTTGTCTGTAAACTTAAAGTTACGACGGAATACTGCTTTGCATTCCGTCTGTTTACGTAACATGGGGAGGCCTTCAATATTGTTGCTCGTTACTTCAACCGAACATTTTGGGCGGGACGTTCATGCGAAAATTACACTTGACTGACGGTGAGTCGGCGCAATCACTTCTAAGTGAAGGCGGGATACATACTTGCATATGGCCAATCATAGAACGGTAAAGCGTGGGCGTTGGCTCTGAGTATCAGCAAGGTTGGTTGGAGCTATTTGTTTTCGATGGGGGCCATGTTGAGTTCAGGGTGTTGTGAAGTGTTACTAGGTCAGAATAAAATATGATTTCTCATATAGAAAACATTAAACATTACTTTATTCCTTAAATTAGCTAATATTTTGTTACTTTAATACATTTTCTGGTGTTTTCTTTCACCTGTGATGGGTCAGAGGAGTACATATGTGAGCATGCGCAAGCTGGTGTTTAGTAGGTAGTTCTGTCTTCATGTAAACATTACGGGGTGGTCAGCCTACAGAAACGTGAACATTTCATAAGGTAGCTTTTAGGTCTGTGCACATTCCGTATTATATTTAATATATGTTTAGCTGCAGAGGTCAGAAAAACACGGAGAGCACTATGAGTTTTGAGTGCAATGCCATGACTGTGAATAGGACCTTAATCATTAGGTCTGTCCAAGTGCAATTTGAGGAATTTGTCATAAGGTTTATACAATTAAAGGAGATTATAGATTGTTCTGATATTTTTTTCTTTGTGTAATTAATTGTTTTAGCAAACCAAATGCTTTTTCCCTCAGCTATGCAGTATATCAATAAAGCAGCAGTTCACGCAAAAAAAAAAGAAAATGTTGCTTATTCATGCTTCTCATTCTGTTTCATTGCAGCACCCCTGTTACTTTAGAATAAAATTCATATGCTAACTTTGGGTGGGAAATTTTCTCTAAAAATATTCCCCTCTGCCAAAAAAATGGCAAATGAGAATAAAGGCATTGTTTTTTTGCATGTGTTAAAACAGCATGAAATAGGTACATCAAATAGGTGGAATAGAGAATGACGATTGGTAGCTAGAGCAAAGGAAACGATTATAAATAACTCAAATTTAGGTTTGTTTCTCACAGAAACAACCAGAGAACAGAGACCAACTCTTTATTGATGCTTTTATATTTTTTTGTTGTCCTTTTTGATATGTAGGTTAGTAAATAATGACAAAATATTCACTTCTGGGTGAACTTGCTTCTAGGTGTACATGTTCAAGTTATTCACCATCTAATTAAACATTTTTACTTGTTTAAAAGTGTTTCTGTTGTTCTGTACATCAAACTGAAATACAGACATTTGTTCTGTGCAAGATTTGGTCTGGTGCAGTCTCAGCAAGCAGACATTTGCCTGCACTGGCTGACATTTGCAGTGCCGTTTCTCCATTTAAAGCCTGCACTGCAAAATGCAAGCTTGTTTGTAATTAGCTCACAATAAGGGAAACATAGTTTGGAACCTATAAGACAAGCCTAAACTGCAGTCTAAATTAAACATAAATTGCAATAAGTGCTATTCTGTCTTTGATTGTTTGGGTATTTCCTGTGTATTGGCCACAGTGTGTCTACAACACAGTGTGTATCTTACCGCAAAGGCCACTAATTTGATAACAGGATGCCTACGCTTATGATTCTTCAGCAGGAGTGTCCTCTGTGTTCACTGCAACAAATCGTATGTGAAAAGTCCTAGTTTATGTAGATGACAGGCAATGAAAGTAAATGAATTATTATATTATAAGTTATTACTTAGGCCACTCGTCCTCAACAAAGAGTTACTCAACCATACTCAAGCATCCAATCTAACATAATGGGTGAAAAACCTAGTGTTGGATGGTGTTGGATTTAGGCCTAGTCATTTATTCAAAACAGTGTCAGAGAACTGCTGAATTGTAACTATTTGGAAGAAATCAGAAAAAGGTAAAGGTTACTGCTTTCCAGTAGGTATCAGTGAATGCCGTACAGCTTCCACAATAGCTGCGTAAGTGTTGTAGGTTGTTGTCAGGGTGTTGCTATGGAGTTTATAAGGTGTATTTTCAATGTTGCTTGGTTTTTAGGGTGTTGTGAGGGGTGGCTTGCTATAGTCTGGTCCCTACATATTTCTTGAGACTCTGTGTCATTGTAAACCAATGAAAATCGCAATCGTAATACCACGTCTCTCTTCAACAAGCTGTGATACCATTCATATCTGTAGCATAAACAATGTAAATGAGTTACACATCAAAGTTCATTACGGTGGGTTAGGGGGTTTGTTTAAATAACTTTTTAAGCTGTAGAAATAACTTTTTAAGCTGTAGTTTTGAGCTGTAGAAATAGGTAGTTTTGCTTGCTTTGACAAGCACCAGTTATTGTGATTATAGATTATATTGTGATTATATTATAGGTCCCTGGCTCAAATATTTGATATTTTTAAATTATTTTGCATAAATAGAAAAGCC
>JAZGTK010013157.1:0-14482 GCA_036877625.1 Ambastaia sidthimunki | reverse complement strand
ACTCTCAAACAAACAGAACATGCTCTGCAATTGAAAAACACAATTTGAAAAAAAATGCACAGGTGCAACAAATAAATGTATTGTGCTTTACCTTTTATGTGAGGATTGTCGCTGCTTGATTTTCTCACGAATGCAAACATTCTGCCAAAACAGCAGATGGCACTACCGATCAACTTACTTTTACATTACTGTTTGGTTTATGCCGCTTGCAGCTCCGTCCAGCCAGCTCTAGCACTGACATCTAACATCCTTTCCACTCTCACGCCAAATAATTAAATTTACTTTTGCGAATCTGCCCATATGTTTTGATTCTTTTACATGATTGGCATTTTGCAGCAATTTAAAGCACTGAGATGGCTGAGAAAGATTTAATATATTTGTGTACAGCATTTTTTGTTTCTGTATGTAACATATACATTATTGGAACATAAAACATTGCCCGTAATTTCTGTTTCTGTGACATTTATACCATTACATTCAAATATAATATTCTCTATTTGCTTAAAACAAACACTAAATGAGTAGCATTGTATACATTTAAGGTTACAAACATAATAGCCTAATAGCAAGGAACCATGTAGGCGATTAAGTGACGCAATTGCCATGAAGATTTATAGGCTCGCGCTAAGGCAAATCTTTATATAAAATTCTCTACTGTTCGTGTACCACATGAATTTAATGCATTTGTTTATTGCAAGTTAAACTATTTTGTGTTTCAAACTTCACCAATAATCTGCAATAAAATAAGAAAACATTCTTATGTTTTCGTATTCCTGCATTTTTGACAGTTGATTTAAATTCATATAAAGAATAAAAGAAAGCCTATGAAGACTGCTGATAAAAATAGAATTTTATAAACAATTGCACAATAATAATTCAATTATTTTGAGCGAGAATGACACTGAGCTCAATAATAGCTGGCTGGATGGAATGGCCAGTGCAAGTAGCAATAACCAACCAGTGAGGATCATGGTTATTTGAGAACCTCAAACAAGATAAAACATTTGTAAAATGCTGATCATGCATAAAATCAAATCTATATGACTATATGAATTCCACGAGAATAAATGAATATAATTTATTAAAGTAAAAAAAAACATTTAAAACATTTGTCAAGAGACTATTAAATAAATTTAATGAGACTAATTGAATAATGCCTGATGCACATTGCTTCCAAATTGGTTAATGCATCTTTATTCAGTTACTGCCTCTGACAGGGATGGTACATAAAGTAATGTCCAGGGCTTTTCCCAGGAGACTAGTGTAAAATGCCTGACAGCACCATCTGCTGTTTTGGAAGAGGAAGTTACACAGCTGCATTCGTGATTAAATCTGCATGATCATATTTGTTGAAAAAAATCAACAAATAAAAAATCAAGCTGAGGACCTTACATAAAAGGTGTATTGCAAAACATATTACATTTATTTGTTACAACTTTGCATTTTCTGTCAAACTGCCTTTTATATTAGCAAAGCACTTTCTGTTTGAGTAGAGTTTCCTTTGCAAAGCAGATTGCATTTGTTTGCAAAATCCTGGGTTTCTTTGTTTAGCTGGTTTAATTGTTTATTGTTAATTATTCCTACTGTGACATAGATAAAATATGCTGTGTTTTATGAACATGGTGGCCATCAAAAATAGACTAGGCACCTATGTTTAGGTGAAGCAGCGAGGAGAGCCGCTTTTTAATTGTTAGCTGTGCAACTAGTAAACACAAGCACTGTCTAGAACTTAAGTCAATTACACAAAATCTCTGACCTGAGGCCTGAAGGATGAGTTAAAATGCTGACACAATTCTCATATTTTAATGCATGGACATGAAAAATACAGCTAAATAAATATTTTTTAACACTTAAAAACAAACATACATTTATGGTATAATAAATCACCACCTTTGGTCACAAATTTAAATTATGATTTTTTTATAAGCTTATGAATAAGAAAAATATTGAAACATGAAGGACGACATGTCTGAAGCAAGTTCCAGTTACTGAAAAATCCAATTACTACACACTTATGTTAAGTCAATACTCAAGTAAGGTTAAGGTAACTATCATTTAACTGACAGCATGTAGACCAATGGCAACCACCTTGTTGCAGACAACTAGCCAGCATGTGATTCCAACACCACCTATAAGATATAACAACAAAAAGTACAGAAATGTAGCTTCACGTGACAATAATGTTTTAAACTTTATGTTAGACTATTTAATTCTTAATTAATTATATCTAATAATCTCTTAATTATATTATAATTCTATATAATTATATAGCTGTAATTCGTAACAGTTATTGTGTAAGTACATAACAGATCAGTGTTCAAAACTGTCTCCTTACCCTGATTCGCAACGGTAAGTGTATAATAACTATTTAAAAGTTGTGCCGCTGGGTCAAATTTTGCGGGAAATTATTGACTTTAACATATATAAAAGTATGTCAGGTAACCTGCAATTTTATGTTTTAAACAGAGATGTTGGAGAGACTCAAAAGTTTTGGATTACAGCTGTAAATGCCATTCGAAACTGGAAATTACCTGTGACTCCAGATGGAAAGGCTACTAGTCTCTCCAATGGAGAAATCCATTTACTGGGCACCACTGTAACTGGGTCAGCATAATACTTCAGTATAAGTGAGATCATAAGCGCTGCCTAACAAAAAAAACAGCACAAACCAGAACAACATCCCCATCAAACAGACTTAATCATTTAAATGATATACAGATTAAAAATGCTCATCGCTCCATTCTCACCTGAAGAATGTAGAATACAATATTCACAATCCATTTCATTTTTGCCTGCTGTGCACTTCTTGATTTGACTAAAAAAAAAAACAGGAATTATGATATTTAATTCAAGCCTGAACTACAAAACATGATTACGAAAGAATATTGTTCCTATTTACTATTTTGTTCTAAAATTTAGTTCTGCCCTGAACATCTAATTCACAGACAGATGTTTACATATATTTACCATAAGACACAATGATAACCGAAGTTACAAAAATAACCCAATACCAACAATTAGATACACTTGATTCTTTATACTATATTGTTACCTAGATGATCAATGAATGTTTTGTGATCAATGAATGTTTTAAAAATTGGTGTCAATTGTTAATATTTTTTATTCTGGGAAACATGTAAACATCTTATTAATTTGAAGCTTCCAAAAGACATGAATAAAGAAAGGAAAAAGATCTTAAAACAAAATAAATACAATACAGTTGGTGTCATAATTGTAACTATCTGTGAAATTTACCGTGCTGGAAACCGTCACAACACATGAACCAATAGCATTTGGCATCAAACTTGGTACAACATATCTTTACACTTCATATTTGAGTGCATGTGAATGCAAATAAGATTTGAGAGCTATGCCAGAGGGCAGGGAGTGAATAATTGTGCACAACAGTATCTATTTAACAACAAGAGTTCTTGCTGTGCCTTGTAATAGAAGGCTAATATTTGTGGCTACACAGGACATGAAAAACAACAGGCAGCTGCAAGTTGTCCATCTTCAAAAATACTAAAGCTACTATTCGAAACCCACCTGGCATTTTTCACACTTTACTCGACACTTTGCAATCTCTGCACAGAAAACAAATTGTTCAATAAACTTTTGGTTTCTTGTTCTTCTTGCCCCCTCAAAGTACATCTAAGTGCTAATTAAAAAAAAGAAAAGCAAATTGTACTGCAGTCTGCTCCCAATAAGGTGTGGTGATAACTGTAAACAGTTAACAATTCCAACCAAATTCAAAGTAAAAAAAAAAAACTAGGAAAGCACAACATAACTAGATAATGCTTTTTTACCTAGAGTCTTTAGTTGATCTGTCATCTTGTTGATCTTACGTTCCAGTCGAGCATATCTGGCAAACTCATCCATCATACTGATGGTAGACAGCTCCATCTTCATGTTCTGGATCTCTGTCCGCATCTCCATCTCCTGATCAGCATCTTTCTGAAAGATCTTTGATAACTATAAAAGCAAACACACATGATTTTTGGGCAACTTGCAATGTATAGGTGCTTATTGATTTAAGATGGACTGCTTACTATACAAAGCCAAAGCATAAAAAATAAGGGTGAGATCTGAAAATGGTTTTATATTAATGAAATAGGGCAAAAGTATCAATAAACTTAAACTTAATACGTATCAACCACATTAGACCGATGCATGTTTTATTTTGATGTTTGAGGTACTGTGTCCTGCATCAACACCTAAATTTAGACTGAATGTGCAGTTCTTTTTTAATGAAATTTTTTATAAATACAATACTTCAAAATAATGTAATTGTAAATCAGTATTATACGGTCTTTGTTTTTAACCCCAAAAAATTACAAATTGCAGCTTTAATGTGCCAGAGGTGAACTGGTTTCTCCCAAGGTTTATTTCTCCATCTATACACCACTGGAGTTTTGGTTCCCTGCCACTGTCATCCTGTTGGCTTGCTTACTGGGAGACTGCTGACATTTAACCTTTTTTATTTAAGATGGAATGGTCTTATGTTGCTTAATATGATACCTGTCATCTATCATGTTAATTGACAAAATGTAACAGTCTCAAACGTCCATACTGTTATAGTAGGCAGTCTGAATACATTACCCTCTCATAGACCACTAAGATGAGCTAAGTATGAGCTGTCGCACGCAATGACAGGTATTTCTAATGCACATCCATCTATTCAAATTATCCAAAAGTGTTGTATCAGTGCTGTAGTTCAGTCACCTCTGTATTCATAAACCAATAACAAGTCTTGCTATCTCCAATTTGTCTTTCTAATATATATCCTATGATGAACAATACAAATTTGCAATAAAACCATGTATTCTATATTCTGTGTTGTACGTGTTTAATCATTTTCTGTGTTTTATTTTTATTATATGTAGCTGCTTTGATACAAAATTGTAAAATACGCTTTGTAAATAAAATTGAATTATTGTTCAAGCTTTTTTCTTTTGTACATTGTATATGTTCTTCTATTAGCTTATTTGGGGTACCATGTAAACACCATGGTACATAAATATGGTGTTTGTGTAATATGATATCATTTATTACCATATCACAATCATCACTGTTGTTTGTTTCGTACTGTTACCTGATTAAGATTTGGTGAACTACCAAATGCGAATTTTAAGCAAATTCTCCTCTGGTAAAGCTATAAATGGGGCAGGTTAACATCAGCTTTTGTTTTACTATGATACACAACGTTCTATAGGGAAACTAGCAGCTACGCTACATCACAAAGGTGTTTAGCTTTATCACTTAATGATTCGCAATCGTGTCGCTGTATACACATGCTTAAGCATTTCTAAAAGTAGTCTGGCTCAATACTTACAAATGAAGAAATGGACGGCAGGAACGTTTTAACGAGGTTGCACAGAAACACAGAGCTCAGTACCAGAAACCAGTTAAACCCGGCAGCCATTTTCTGATCATCAGCGAGATCCGCCCCAATAACACTAACACAACAATGCTGTTTCAGTATCTTTAAAATACACTTTGAACAAAAAGTATAACATCTAAATTAAGTATATATATTATTTTTTTTAATAATATGAGTGTTTAAATATGCGTTTTTTATATAAGAGTGTTTATAAAAAATAAATAAATGTTTGAAGCTTTTTTCTTAATGGGTGTTTTTTCTTTAAATGCATTCAAATGGTAAGCAATGTATATAAACACAATCCTACAACCAATCATATATATTTACATGCTGTTAGAAACAAAATATACAGTTATTGTCACCTAAAACATATACAACTAAATCATTGATTGGCATCTCAGCCTACCACATAAGTATTTTGTTTTGATTTGAAATGTGGTTGCCAAGACATTTCAGCCTATCAGCAGCGAGAGAGGGCGGGGCGTATGTGTCTATCAGTTCGAGCTTTAATGAAAAGAATATAGAAAGGGAAGATCCAATCTGGTTTCAGCTAGTTTATGTTCTGATACAACGTTTGTACTGGCTTCAGAGTTTTCTAGACACTTTATTTGCATATTTAAACTAGTATATAAATTGTTTTAATTTCCCTGTTTTGTTCTGAAAGTATACAAGGTTCAAACAACTATGCCGAAAAGAAGCAAAGTAAGTTGAAAATATTGGATATCTTATTATTATAATATATTTTAAAATAGCAAGCAGCAATTGTATTTGCATGCCCCTAGAAGGCTTCATATAGAGTTATGTGAGTGTTGACCGCTTTGGTACATGCGAATCTGGAATGAATCTGGCGCCTTTATACTTAGAGCTGTGAAAAATTGTATTACATTCATGTGAGACCATGCAAAGAGTGCGTGAGCGATCAAGCCTCAAAACACGCTTTTGTCGCTTTTTATTGAAATGTTTATGTAATGCGTTAAGTAATGTCAGACAAAGGGGTGTAACCTCAAAACGTTTGGGCTTGTTATTCGTCATGGAGCTTGTCATGTATGTTCTTCTTGTAACGTTTGATCACCCATTCAGTAACAATATACAGTTTTATGTAAAACTTTTATTGTTTGACCATATTGTGTTGGAATATTGTCTTATTAAATGATGTTACTGTAAATACATTGTAGTTGTTGATGCGTGCTGTGTAGGACTCCATATGGTTCTTGGGTAGGACACACATATGGTCTTGGGTGTCATGGCTGCCTTTGAACTAAATACATTTCAGTCATTCTATATCCAGATGCGTATGGATATATCAAGATGTACGTTTTTTCATAATGCATGCTTAATCTGCATTGATTTTCACTTGCCCTTTGAAGCAGACTTTGTGAAGCGATTTTGGAAAGTTCACATGTACTTTTATTGCGATTTCTGCGCGTTAAACTTACCACTGACACTCTGTCACATTACACTTTAAACTGCGGTTTGAGTCCCAGTTCAAAACCTGAATTATGTTGGTAATTTAGGACAGAATGTGTTGATGATGTTTATACATTTAATGATTGATAGTGAATGAATCTTGAACGACAAAGGTGGAGCTGCTGTTCTCCTCGTCGATAACGTCAATAATAGGGACAGTGACAGTTTACAAAGCTGGTGTAAGAAATAGGACTGTTAGAAATAACCGCACCATTACTTGCTGCATCTTGTAATTGTTTATTCCAGTTTTCTTATTTACTTTTTGTTTACATTTTATTGAGCTGTAATTTACCTACACACTTAGTATTAATTGCATAAACACAATTCAGGAATTGGATTTAATTGAATGTACAGGACTATATAGCTATACAGAGCCCATCTTTTTATTCCCCTCCCCCACCTTCACATTACATAATTGCATATAACTTGTAGGGGGTGTCTGGGGGGGTATGCTCTGGTAACAGCTTCTTTTTTCCCCCTAAAGGCTAACAATGACACTGAAGCAGCTGGGGTGAGTATTCCTCATAAAATAAATTCATTTATTGCGTAATGTATTTTTATTGTATACAGCAGTGATACTTATTTTTCACGCTTCATATTTCTTTCCTCACCCTGCACTTACCTTGACCACTCATCAAACAAACCAACAGCCCAAAAGAAGGTCTGAGAGACTTCAAGCTGTAAGTTGTTTTTTTGTCTGTTCATATATAATTACCATTTTACAATGCACATGACTTTCACAAAAATCTGCTTTGCAGAAACCCCAAACACCAAAGTCTGAGCCCAAGCCAAAGGTAAATCAATACTCAATATATTACATCAATAATCAATGTATTTATATATTAAAAAATGTATAGGCATTGGCTAAATTTATTGTTTTCTAAAACATTGCAGAAGACACCTGCAAAGGGCAAGAAGACCAAGGAAGTAGAAAAGGCCAAACCAGAGGAGAAGAAAGAGGATGCAAAGCCATCTGAGGAGAAAGCTCCTGCAGAAAACGGAGAGGCTAACACTGATGAAGTATGTTTTCCGTAAAATGTACATCTACCTCAATATGTAGTCAATTGTAATTTTATCTTTTGAGATTTATTTTTAAAAATAAATTTATTAAAGGGATCAAACACCGATGGAGAGGCAGAAGGCAAGGAGGAAAAGCCCAACCAGAAAGAGGGTGCTGCTAAATAACAATGCATTTCTCCAGAGCTCCCATATCTCTTTCCTTGTACAATACAGAAGAATATTTTTACTGACTATTTTCTAAGAAAGCATGTGTTTTTATGTAGATCAATATTAAAAATTCATTTTGTAGAATAACCCTTGAAAAGGGATCCATCTCATTTCACTCCAGTTTCTCCTCAAGAGGAACTGCAATCATAAAACAAGTGACATCCTGTTATTTTTCTCTGACTCTACTTTGTTTCTAGAGAAGAACAGGAAATCAGACAGGTTGCGATTGATAACATGCTGTTGTGCCATTTTTAAATATTTAAAAAAGTAATTTCTTTAATCTGAAACTGGAAGAGTTTGTTTGCGACACTAACATTCCACAGGTGATATGAGGGAAGTGTTTGTAGCCTGTTTTGTATAGGAAGGGAGTTCTTTATGAAATGCTTGTTTCGTTTCTGGGGGGTTGGGATTGATCGTAAGCTGTATTTTATAAATTGAAACCTCTTTATTCACAGATTTCTAAATCAACAGCCTTAATGAATGAATTTGCTCACTAGTACTGGAACACTCATAAAAAATGTGAACTACAATGTTGTTCGAGTTGATTTGATGATAGAACTGGGAGAATGTTGTATAGTTGCTGTGAAAAGGTATTCATATTTTCTATATGCAGTATGTGATGGTACTTTAAGAAGTGAAAAAAATAGAATAGTGTGTTAGCCCAGCTAATAACACAACTGTGCTACAGTGTTAAAAATGCAGGTTGTAGTTGCCGTTGATATGAAAATTTCTTTAATTTTATTCATGTGAACATGCCAGCAGTAGCAGTATCACAAAGTTTTTAGGTTAAAAGTACAAATGTACAGTTTCGTGTTTTTTATGTAGTTGTGTCTGTAATGATTGGTATAACACCAATAAAATGGTTGCCATTTCACTGTGGTATTTTGACCTTTATTTGTTTTAAAGTAAAAACAACAATAAAAGTTTAAAGCCTCAGATCATAAATTACAAACATCAAGGGCAAAATATTTAATTCGGTTAGCAAAGTCAAAGCCCCAAGATATTGATAATTACTTTAAAAATTACATATTGCTCAAAGATCCCACAGTCATGGGAAACATGCAAATTCTGAAAAAGTGATTTCCAGGCCTAGAAAATTCATTTTAGTTCTGAACATAAAATATATTGAACTTAAAATATTTCATCAGATCAAAATTTCACTCTGTGAGCTTAATTGCTAAAAATTTTTATAATTTCAAGCCTTGATTCATCAAAAATATTGGGACGTTTTTTGGGAACTAAAATCTGGGAAGAGCTGCCCTCAACAGAATATTGGTAACATAAGTGCTGACCTCATCACAGAATCTAAGATTTGTCTATTATTGATAATTGTTCAAACTGCAGTGTCCATTTAGGTAGTTGGACAAGAACTACGTATTTGTTCGATCAACATAGTATTAGTGAGGTAATGGCTATACATACTGTAACTAACATTTGAACATTACATTTATTTTTTATCAGCATGTAATCAATGCAATAGTACACTAAGTCAGGTGGCCCCAAAAATAATATGCACATGTCTTTCTATGAAGATTATTGAATTTAATAACTAAAAATTGAACTTGGTGGCATCTTCAAACTAAATATTTTTTAGAACTGAGACCATTCCAAACTTTTTGCAATTATATGAAAAGAGGGAGTAAAAAACACATGTAACGGTTTATTTAAACAATCATAGCATTCTGTCAGTGGACAGCTTTGTGTAGTTTCAGGAAACATGTCTTAGCAATTGAGAAAAACGGTAATATACACTATATAAAGAATAAAACCACGCAATGTAATTAATAATATCACATGAATTTCAACTGTGACGGGTATTTATTCGTTCTATAAACAAAAGATAAACGGTTACACCAAAGCAGTTTAAAGGCAAGCCTGCAATCATGGCTAAAGAACGTGTAACTCGGGAAGAGAACCAGAGGCCGTTATTTTTAAAAGGATATCAATGGAGAAACTTCACTACGCTGTATAAACTATTTTTGTGAGGAAATAGCGTATCATTTAATGAATCGACAGCTTATCATCAACAGGTTTTGCATTAAACAATACATTTGTTGGGAACTGTACGTAGGTTTCAACACCAGCAAACGTGTACTATTACTATTTATTAATAAACACTGTGTAATATAATGTGATATTGTATAGTGTCTAAAGTAGATAAGAATTATCGGCTTTCAGGTTTTACCAATTAAAATAAGATCTGAATTGTAATGACGATTATGACTGTTGTGTATGTCTAGTGATGATAATAACGCGTTTTATAAATTAAGGTAAATAATTCTATACTTACAAAGCATGTAATATTTCGTTGACTTCTAGACTAAACAATTAAGTTAAAATCACAATTTAGAGACTAATATCACTGCTATGTATGCTTAATGTATCTGTTTTTTAACGAGCAGATTAAAATCTAATTTTATATCGTGGTAACAAACTGTGCAACGTAAACTGTAATTGACTGTCCTAAAACTCTGAACCTCCGCCACGGATGTAATTGTCATTATTGATTGGCTGACGTTTCTCGCGCGGTCGAAGTTACCGTTATGGTTTCTTCAGTGGTAGGTTATCTGAGTTTGCTATCTCCCCCTACTAAAAGAATCTCTGGTTATACTGTAGCCATTTGCAGTGACGTCACGAACCCGCAGTTTGACCTTATTTAAACAAAAACGCGGTATTTCGCTTTTCTACGAAAAAGTTTCGGTTGAAACTGCAACAGTTTTACCATTATGACGATTTAAACACTAATTGGAGTCGTTATGTCCGCGTGGCTTCTGTTTGGATAAGGAAGACAACGGGTTGAACCCCCTCCCCCTGCTTCCGTTGTTTAGGCGGAAGTAGCTATGAGGTCAGGCCTCGTACTTCCAATGGCGACCGAAAACTGGCCGAACAGAAAGCGGGAGCGATCGCGAAGGGCTACGAAGCGTACAATCCACTATAATTAAATAAATATTTAATTCACAAACTACACGTAAAGTTTTTTCAGATATCGTATACACTGAGCTATGGCCGATACTGCAGCCAGAAATGGGAGTATTTCGCCCCTTGAATCGGGTAAGGCACAATAAGTAACACTTCAGGTATTAATACGAGCTACTTTTGTAGTTTATTTGCCGTAAGTCGAATAATAAACGACCTCGCGATGTTTCTTTGCAGAGTTATATTACTTGATATCGCGCTTTTTGAGCACAGGGCCGTGCCGAAAAGCGGCCGAGGTGAGTTGTCTCTAGTCTTCGAGACTTTTAGGAAGATTTTGTTTAAAATGATGTTCATCTGAATGAGAGCTCTGATTAGGGTTTATTATCATCTGTTGCAGGCTCTTGTGTGTGAGCTAGAGGAAAACCAGGTGTGTGTGCTGGATTTCTTCATCCTTTCTATTTATGCGTCATTGTGTATGCTTGACTTAATGTGGATTTGAATAAGTAATACTTTTCGCATGGCTTCCTATTAACTTCTTTACATTTCTGCGATATACTATTATTAAGGTAACTAGGTTTGGTCACTCTCTTTTCGCCCGTATTAACCCGACTTTTTTGATAGCTCCTTCCACGTCGATTGGATTGGAAAGGAAATGAGCACCCGCGATCTTATGAAGATTTGGTAAGTGTTTTTATTTTCGCTGGAGCATATGTATGACATGTGTTTTAATTCTTGCACGTGTTCATTATGTTGACCGATTTAAGATAAACCACAAACAACTAGCGCTAACAGGAACAACAACATCTTTTGCTTTGTAAGCTAAATATAATATACAGCTTCGACCAGAATGTATTTTGTTGTTATTACGCGCAAAGCTGCGCGATTTTGTGTTTTGACTGCTTCCCTATTATTCAGTGCTGTATTGCAGTTAGGGTGTGGCTTCGGTTTGTATCTACGTCAGGATGTTGTTTCTTCCAATCAGATATCGGGATATGCAGTCGGCTTTTTATTTTGCATGTGACCTGCGCTCTGATTGGCTGATGAGCATGCCTGTTTTGCATAAACTCTTTGCACTTTACCACATAAGACTGGTCTTTAATTTATATTTTCTTAAAGGGTCATGACCACAGGTCAGTTTTTTTAGGACTGTAGTAAGTTTTTAAATATCCAAAGTGGGGATGCAAGTTAAATTGCTTTAAGAAACAAAAAGGAAGACATGCTATGTTATGTGATTACCACTGTATTTTAGTATAGCTGTAACTATTATTTCTCATATGTATATACACACACACACACACACACACACACACACACGTCAATTTGCATTTTTACTTATTTTTTTTGAGACCCAACCACTTTTCATTTGATTTGTTGCATTATGGAAGTAAAATAGGCTGTGAATGCTTTTCATAATAACTTTAAACACCACAAGCCAAAATAAATGGTAAATTAATTAAGTCTAAACTGTTTTGGCACACCACACTGATCAAAAGTTTGTCATGTTATAAGGTTGCTGCCAACAGACATATTGCACCAGACCACCTGCTGCAGATATGCAAGCAGATTGGTCCAATTCTGGACCGCGAATTTCCGTCTGGTGTGACCGGAGTGCACTCTCTACTGGGAGCTGGGAAACACTCTTTACTGCGGACATCAAAAGGTGAGACCAAGCTCGAGCTTTATACTCTTTTGGCCTTAATCTGTGCCTAAATTTCACTTATACCTGCCCCCTTACCATCTCTAGACTGTGGCAATAGTAGATGGAAAGCCTCTACATTTGCAGCCCTTCACAGAGGGCGACCACCAGAGAGGCCTTTCAGCTGCAGGGATCCTCTAAATATAGGTGAGTACCTGCTGTTGTTTGCTCTTAATGTTATGGATAGTTTTGGTAAAAGAGAGTTAAAACCAACTGTGTGCTGTGGAAGAATTAATCTAACAATTACTTCTGTTATGATGACCTCAAAACATTTTTTATAGACAGTTGGACTTCTGAGGGGGTAGATGCTGCAATGAAAATGAATGAAAATATTTTGAGAAACACTGACCATATAAAATGAGAATGGATTTCTGTGTGTTGGCTGCTTATGTAGTTGAACTCTGACAGTCAAATGAGTCAGAAGTTTTGTAAAAAATGCATGTTTGGTGCTGTCTGAGTGGATTTACTCTGTCTTACTATAGTGGAAGTATGCCGAGGCAGAGAGCTCACAGGAGCTCAGCGCTTCAGCTCTGTGAACCCTGTCAGCAATTATCAACACATGAGGATGCACAGGAGAATTCTGGGACATTTATCTGCTGTGTACTGTATCGCCTTTGACCGAACAGGTTCCAGGATTTTTACGGTGAGCAGACTCTGTCTGTCTCTGTGTTTTATAACAGTTCATGACAGTGAACCCTGCTTAATTTTGTTGGTTTTCTAACTCTTTAGGGTTCTGATGATGCCTTGGTGAAGATCTGGTCCTCTTTTGATGGGAGGCTTCACTCCACTCTTAGAGGACATCACGCTGAGATATCTGACCTTGCCGTTAACTTTGAGAATACCCTTATTGCAGCCGGGAGCTGTGACAAAACGATTCGAGTATGGTGCCTTCGAACCTGTGCCCCAATGGCAGTCCTGCAGGGCCACAGTGGATCTATTACCTCTTTACAGGTGAGAGTACTGTATAACGTGAGCAAACACTTAATTCTTCATTTAATGGTGTTAAATTTTACTTTTAATTAAGTTATTGTAGCGGTGGGAACGGGATAAACATTTTAACACCTGTAAATGGGGAGCAAATTACCAGCATACTTGTTACTTTGTTTTGCAATAATGTAATTGTAAGGATCTTTTAATGACAAGCCTATTTAATTGTTTTGAAGAGTAAATTTGAGAAATACATTGATTAGTGGTTTTTATGTTAGGGAAAATAGATTTGTGCAATACAACTGTGTTTTTTAGTTGGTTTAATTTGTATTTGTAATTAGTCTATTTACTTTGGCAAACTTATAGACAAATAAAGGTGCATTAAAATGAAAATCAGCAGTAACATTATATTGAATTTTGCCTATATTCATTAATCGTTCAGCCCTAAATTACAGTGTTAAATAGTCTGATGATGGGTAGCTAAAGGTGAAATGGAGAAACATGTATCAGGATCTGGCTGCAGTACTTTTCAAACAAGACTAATAGTTTACCTCTTGTCAGTTTTAGTTTTCTGCTGTGAGTTAAATGACAACTCTTATTTATTTATTATATTTTTTTATTATTGTTTTTCATTCATTACACTGCAATACTTGTGCAGTACATGTTTATGTACTTTTGGCATGCTAGTGAGTGTTGATTTTCACTTGCTCCAACAGGTTAAGCATTTTTTACTTTCTCTTTGTAGTTCTCTCCATTTGTCAAGGGCTCCAAAAGGTACATGGTTTCCACGGGAACGGATGCAACAGTGTGTTTCTGGCAATGGGATGTTAATAATAACAGTTTCAGGTGAGCATTCTTCACCATATTGA
>JAZGTK010013156.1:0-14482 GCA_036877625.1 Ambastaia sidthimunki | reverse complement strand
AAGCTGATACGCAAACATTAGCAATTTCACATTGAAACGTTCAGTTTTGAAGCGTGATCAGTATCTCACCCGGTCTTGAGGTTGTCGATGGCTTCTTCTACACCTCTCTGGTTGTTCCGCACCATGTACTGGTGCATGTTGGGATAGTTGCTCCGTATGTTCTCCTCCGTGCTTCCGTTTGGGACGGTGCCGAAGCGTAAGGGAGGGTACTGCTCCGTGGGCTGCTGGAACTGAAAACAACATAGAAGCACCAGTGGGAGAGACTTCATTAGGTTTCTGAAAAATGAGTCGAGTTTAGCCCTTTGAAATCCAGTTAATTATTCATTTGGCTAACTACGACCCAAAGGGAAAAAACAGAAGTAAAACAAAAGAAAATGAAATAATTGTGCTATGATTACAGAGCGATGATTTATTTGCATAATTGAGCCTAGATTGTCCCACGTACTGTAAACAAAGATCTGGTTGGAATTCAATTGAGACACGTATGGTGTGCGTGCTTGCAGATAAGTAGACAGAAAACGTTCGTTTTAGCTTCCGCAAAGCTTGAGAACACGCCTGGATTAAACTAGTATTAATAAATAACTTGTGCTTGTCTACCTTCTTGTCACTGAGGCCCGATACAGTGTCGATGTATTCTTCCTGAATCATGAAGGCTGCCAGGTTAGCAGTGTAGCTGGCCAGGAAGATGACAGCGAAGAAAGCCCAGATCAGAACCATGATTTTGCTGGTGGTTCCTCTCGGGTTCTCCACCGGAACAGAGTTATTAAACACCAGAGCCCACAGCAGCCAGATAGACTTGCCGATGGTGAACTTCGACCCTCCTGCCTCTGAGGAGAAGACGATACAAGACAACAAAATGAGACGTGGCTTTTTATGACACAGATGATGATAACAGCAAGACACACGAGAGAAGGGACAAAACTTAAGGTGCTGTGGAGCTTGTTTACCTGATCGTAACAATCTGTTTACACAAACAATTCTTTCACTGATTGTATTCATATCAGTGCCTAGAGATGAAGTAAACTAACGTACTCTTCCCGCTTTGTAAGCTCCGGTTATATCCGACAGGGCTGAAGAACTCGAATATGAAGACGGTCACGGCCACCACAGACAGACACATGACAAACATCATCACCCACACAGCCGGGCTGTACGGCTCTGCAACAGCGGAAATAATGGTAATTAAAACAACAAATCAAACCATTTAAGGGGTCACATATTACATAAATATTTTTATATTCATTTAATTCAACTTAAAGGGGTTATGCATTACATTTATATTAATTTAATTCAATTTCAAGGTGTCATATACACACACACCTTAAGGACCATTTAATGTATCTTCAGCAAAATGTCAAACTAAATTGTTAATGGCTATTTTTTATTTTAATTTATGTCTCTACATGCCATTCTTCTATAAATTCAAAATGCCCAATCGATTTAGTCAGCGAGTGAACAATATATTAAGTTAAAGTGTAAAGACAGTGCTTAAAAAACCATTGTGGGTCAACGGTTCGATTCCCAGGGAACACAAATATTGATCAAACGTATATCATAAATGCACTGTAAGTCGCACTGAATAAAGCACGTCCTGAAAGAATGACTAAAATTAAGGTTGAAACGAGGTTGAGGACACACCCCCTCTCACGCCCTACCGAGAAAAGCAGATGGTGAAACAGTGCCGTTGCTACGGGAGACCATGACACTGATGCCGGTCTCCACAAACGGAACAGAAAACTCCACGACCTCTGACCTCTCTTCATTGATGGTCAGGGAGCCGATCGCCATGTCGGCCCGCCTGGACACCACCTGATGTTGAAAGAGGTAATTGTAATGAAACTAATGCGAAGATTATAAATCGCCCTTCATTTTCTATAAACAACATCAAATGTTTAATTAAGGTTAAGTTTTGAGCTTGCTGCTTCAACAACATCATAATTCAAGAAAAAACTTTTCACAGTAGACTGTGTGATAATAATCTGAGGTCGACAAATACTCAAGTGATAAAATGAGGTTCTGACCTCCCCGACCATTCCATTCCACTCTCCATCTATGTTCTTTCCATGCCTGCCATTGGTCACCAGATAGAGGTCGTAGGTGAAACCCACTATTTTAGCCAGACGTTTGAGAACATCAATACAGAAGCCTTTGCAGCAGTGTTTCATGGACTGAATGCCCTCAGAAGCCATACTGTTGAAAAGAAGAGAGAGAGGAACAGAAAGAGGCCATTGACAAAAAGAAATGAGGTAAAAACAAGCCAAAGACAGCAAAATGAACATCACTGCTTAGAATTCAAGTAGACGCACATATTCTAACCTTAATCCAGCAGCATGAAACCTGAGTTTTAAAATACAAACATTTCTCCATAGAAACTAGAGGTATGACCCAATACAAATAACAAGGTTATTCTATATTTAATAGGTGAATCTTTAAAGAAAATCCTGAGTTATGTTATACCCTAAAATTAACAAAGAAAATGACCCGTTATCATAACCATAAAGATTTTTTGCATTGTTTCATTTTATTTGCATCTTCATGCCAATTTCATGCCACATTTCCCGCTCAAATTTCATTACTGTAATAAAATCATGAGGATGTTTCAGTTTTTCAGTGATTTTTATTATTCTCAAGGGTTATTCTTATTAGATGTATTAAAGAAATACTGCATGCATTTTTATTTAAAAATAAAATTGTGCGTTACTTTGCATTATTGTGCAAAAGCTTTTATGTGCACTGCAGCAAAGAGAATTTGGGAGGAAAATGTTTCATTGTCATGAAAATAAATGTCACAATGCAAAACCTCCTAATGTTCCTAAACTTCATTTTCTAAATGAACAAAATCCAACTTCTTATTTCTTTCTTATAATTGTGGGGATGAAATATGGCCTGGAGATGTTCTGGAAACTCACTGTGGGATTCAACCAGGTGCTGTGTGGTAGACGACGAGAGACTAGAAGAAAATTCTCTATTTAAATAACGTGCACTAATGCAAAACCTATCATCGATCAACCACTTCCATTTCTGCTTGCATTTCTAATTTATTTAAATTCCATCAGTGCTGGTGACAGAGGGGGAATGAATACCCCTGGGGTAATGTGAAAGTAATTTGCAACATCTGCATATTTGCTGCCACATTTGCCAAAGTGATAACCTCAAAGGTTGAACATTTCCAGGCTAGACTGATCCCTGACCTGCTGTTGAGTGGCAGCCGGCACGGCACGGAGTCTCTGATGCAGGAGCCTGTTCCAGGATCAGCGGGTTCGACGATAACGAAGGGCCTCTCCTCCAGCGTGACCACACGCAAGTGCTGCGAATCGTCCAGGGGCTTCAGGAAGGGGCCGTAACGGGACCAGGGTGGGTATCGCAGACGCAGCACTCCGTTTTCCCACCAACCTACCTGCAGCAGTAATGCGACGTCATTAAAACAGAACAGGAGTTTTGCGCTCCCCTTAAATTCTACTGAAAACCGTAAGCGGTCCGTTTACTGTGTGTGTTTTCTTAACTCCTGTGGCACGGTTGTTAGGCTGCCATTTCAAACTGTCAAACGGCGCACGAATACCAAAATGGTTTTCGCAAAACTCTGTTGCTTATTGACTTTGCAGAAAATGCGTTATGCGCAATCATTTGTAACTGCCACTCGATTGTATTTGAGGGAACTTCTGTTTAATGATTTCCTTTCTGTGAGTAATTTAACATAACGGACATGTTACTGGAAAAACAGGAAGACTTATGCATTTAACAGTTTAATGCATATATTTCAGAAAAAATACATAACGCACAGTTCATGGTTTGTTGTATAATTTGCTTAGCCATCGATTTGAGGTTTTCTTTGGGATAAAGAAATGAAAAAAACTGAATTTTTGAAATTTGATCATGACATTACAACATGCTAATCCTAAAAATGAAGATACTTGTGTTCATTAACAATGCTTTTGTGAAACAGCTTCAGAATTCATTGAAAACATAGCATACAATACTGGAGTTTGCTATTTGATATTCATAAGACTTCTGCACAATTTCTTGGCTTATGTAAAACCTATTTTAGGTTATAATGTAATTTCAAATGAATCAATGCAACTTAGAACAAAAATGTATTGTAATGCAATATAAATTTGCATATATTTATTCCTCGACTCGCATCAGTCCCTCCAGCATGTGACACAGTTTCATTTCGAATGCATTCTTCACGTTCCATTTATACTGCGTTTAACTGGCAGGGCAAAATGCGAGCTCGGGTGCCGCATTTAAAACAGTTAACGACAAGCGTGAATATCTGAAGGCATTTAAGTGTACTAATGGCTCCTCCCCTACCTCCTCCCAGCCTCTTCCTGCAGTGTAGGAGATAACATCCAATAGTGGATTGGCCAGATAACCGTCATTATTAAAGGAATAGTCGCGGCCAGATAGAGTTATGTTACTGAAGAACCTGCAGGAGAAGAAAAAGAGTCAGGTGATAAAGAAAGAGCCTGAGTGAAAGTGATAAAGGAGAGAGAGAGAGCAGAGACAGATAAAAACTGATAGATGGAGGTTCCATTAGTTACCTCTCCACTCAGTGTGTGTGTTTCGTGCTGAATGCTTAAGTAAACCTCTTTTGTTGAACATTAAACAGAATTGACAACACTGAATCTCAATGAATTTAAACATTAATTGTCCAAAGTTTAAAAACTGACATACTGGCTAACTTAATGAATAAATGGGCAGAGAAAAAAGATGGATGGATGATGGACAGATGGAAGGTGTAAAAAAAAAWACATGAATTAATGAATAATGAATGGAAAAAGTATAGAGAAGATTTGGAAGGACGGATCCATATAGACGGCTGTTCATGAATGAATGAGATGCTGAGGCAGKGAATGAATAARTGGGGGGGGGGAATTTGGATGGAGGTGACTGAAACTTCATGAATGAATTAGTGGAGAGAAGATGTGGATGTTTCATAGATGGATGAAAAATGACGGTTAGTGTAAAGAATGAACTTCATAAATGAATAAATAAACGAGATGAAATAGCGAATAAATAAACACAGAGAAATTTAACAAGCAAATAGTGACTATGATAAATGGACTGGTGGATGGATCAATAATTAAAAAAATAAGAGTATGGAAGCAAATAAATCATTTAAAATGAATAAATTAATAAATGGATGAATGGATGAAACTACAACTTTATGAATAAATTATCAAATGGATGAATAAATGGATGAATGAATGGATAAAACTACAACTTTATGAATAAATTATCAAATAGATGATGGATGAATAAATGAATGAATGGATGGATGAATCTGAGGAGGAGGAACTGGGTGGATGAAGAAGTCACAACATGCCTCCGGGCACTGCAGTCATAGCTCTGACGGCACTTTTATCACGCGTCCAGATCTGAGGCAGGACGCGGCAGTCATCTCCCCCACTGCCTCGCTTTCAATATTCAGTGTCTGGAGCTCTCTGGACGCTGCGGAGATGCTCTTGTTAGTCACCATGACAACTAGGAGCCCAAGACTAGCTCAGAACTCTGGAAGTGATGTACGCAATCATAAAGATCACAACAGACCATCGTTCTCCCTCGGCACGTGGAAACTGCTTCTCGTCTCGATTTGTTGGCGCTTTTCCTTTCAGTGGTGAGCCGGTAATGGCCGGAGAAAAAGACTCTTTTAGCGGCTCGTTTTTCATTTTTATTTTAGCCCATCATTTCACGGGACGCTCGGCCCGTTTTATGAGATTTGTCTCCTAAGTCCTCCTGCTTCTGTCTTTGGGAGAAATTGTATTTGATATCTGATCCATAATTTATGTCAGGCTCTGTATAAGAGATCATGTTCATTTCAGAGTGTTGGTGGGAATTATGGGTACCGAGAGCTCTCGGTTTAATGCCCCGTTTAATTGAATGTGAGCGCTATTGCTTAGTCAAACTTCATTCTTTCTTCCTGGAATGGTGGCCTAAACGCTTTGAGGAATATGAAATATAGATTATGAAAGACGCTGTTCATTTTGCATTGTGCGTTTTGCATTAAACACACACGTGTGTCTGGATCTAGCACGACAATTGAATTGTAACCAAACCAAAGCTCTAATAGGCTCACTAATAACTTCAACTGTATCTCAAATTTCTTCAATATTTTATTTGGAGGGGCAATAAAAAGAATTCAGTAGAGCCTGATGAATTTATCTCAAGCACGTTTGGAGAGCCACGAGGAGCGTGACAGTGTTAACAACCTCGACTCTGCAATACCAGCATTCTCACTTTTCCGTTCTCAAGCTCCAGACCCCTGCAAGGTTGTCATAGCGACACATCCAATGACATTACATGTGTTCTGCTAATGCCTTACAATGTGTGGAGAACAAACAACCTAAAGCGCAGCACGTAGCGAAACACAGATGTCGTTCGTGTCATCGCAACGGAAGAGAGAGCGACGGAGAGGCAGAGCACCACGGCAAACGGAAACGCAGCAGAGATGTGCCGACGTACAGAAAGTGAAATGAGGAAGCCCGGAGACACGAGGAAGAGCGCGAGACATACATACTACGACAGGATGAGGAGGAAGGTGGAGAAGAAAGAGATACGGCGCCCGAGGACATGAGCAGGAAGTGATGTGTTGTGAATTAGCGCACGCTGATAGACAGAGCAGATAGAGACAGAGAGAAATGAAAGGAAGAGAGGAGAAATACGGTGTTTAAACATCAGAAACCATTAAAAATCAGGGGTTTTAATGCGTCCATTAAGAAGTCATTATGTATGGCATTGGCCTCTAATGCAGCTGTGTGTGTGTGTGTGTGTGTGTGTGTCAAAGCGACTCAATATGGCTGTGCACACTGACAATATGGTGAGACTATGGGTGAAAGTCAAAAAGAGACAGAGACAGGCTGTGTTTCAAACCCTACCAAGCTGCCAACCTAGATAGCATTTCTGGAGATCAGAGGCTCACACGAACGTTCGTTTTGAAATGAATGCTCGTTTGAGAATGCCTGCAAGTCTAGATAAAAACATTTTAGTGTGAAAGGCTGGCCAAAAATGCTGTCTAGATAGTAACCACTTTGATGTCTACAAATGACACCTACGTAGGAACATTCTAGCATGCTTATGAAGCTCACAAAGACTGTTTAGGAACATTTAATACATGTTGGCCAAAAATTCTGTACTGTAAGAATGTTTACTGTAAGGTTTTTATAATGATTAAAAATGCTATCACTGTAGGAATCTACTTATAAAGCCCAAAACTGCTGCCTGGACAGGAACATTGGGACACATTCGTAACACCCACAAATGTTAAAACTATAAAGGAACTTTAGAACTTTCCTATAATGGCTACAGCACAAAATGCTGTATAGGCAGAAACATTTAAATGTGCCTGTGATACTCATAAAAACAGAAAGTTTATGGGCTATTGACGATGACTATAAAGTTTTATCTAACTGTAACGCTAGAGATACATGAAACACTATATTAGTGGGATCACTTTTGGAGCGATTTGCTTCCCAGCTAGTGAACGATAAAACACTGACAGCCAATCAAAATCCGTTCAGATTTAAAGGTGCTGAGCATTTACTGCAGCACCGAGCTTAGAATAAACATAGCGTTATAGATGCTAATACAGTTATTGTTACAGTTAGCTTTACAGTTAGCATTCTTAGTGTGAGCGAGTCTTAAACATGCTGAAATTCAAACACCTATAAAGCACAAAAATGCAGAAAAATTATCTAAATACAGCAACTCAGTAGGTACTGAAACACAGCCGGAGAGAGAGAGAGAGAAAGAGAGAGAGAGAGCTTGATAGAGAGAGAAAGAGATAGATAGATAGAGAGAGAAATAGGGAGAGAGAGAGAGAGAAAAAGAGAGAGAGAGAGAGAGAGAGAGAGAAAAAGAGAGAGAGAGAGAGAGAAAAAGAGAGAGAGAGAGAAATAGAGAGAGAGAGAAATAGAGAGAGAGATAAATAAATAGAGAGAGAGAGAGAGAGAGAGAGAGAGAAAAAGAGAGAGAGAGATTCAACATTCTGCACAGACAGCAGCAGTTAATAAAAGGAAGTGGGTGTAGAAATGGACGCATGAGGGACGGAACAGACCTTGAATGAGTGAGCGAGAGAGCAGACACAGCAGCGGGCCTGCAAGTAAATAACACTGGACAGTGAGCGAGCGAGAGAGTATGACTGAGTTTGAATCCGTGTGTGTGGGTAAAGATGCGTTCCAGCAGTGACAGTCTGTGATATTTCCCTCTGCACTCTGAACACCACGACCAATTACACTATTCACATGCAAAACCACACCGCATGCGTGTCTCTTTAGATCCGCCCGCAGGGGAAGACGGGAACGGAGAGGAGGAATGACGGGATAAGACAGTGGGGGCCAACAAAAGCAGTGGCAGAGATGGAGGGGGCCGAAACTATGAGATAAAGAGATGGAATTAGAAGAAGACAGTGATGTTGATGTGAAGTTATTATGAACGCGTGAACAGAGGAATTGAGGAGTGTGTATGAGTGAGAAAACAGAATGAACCATGTAGAGCAACAAGAGCTAAAATCTTGCAGTTAAATTTGCATACTTCCCAACAATACAGTATGTACTGTGTCAAATGAGTAACATCTTTAAATATGCAGTATTTTTGATACGGCAGGCAAACAATAACCAGTTGACATACTGCATCTGCTGAAAAGTGTGCAACTTTTGGACACCATCCCATAACGCCACGGGAGATAAAGCACAAGATGCCTAAAGTTACAAAAAATAAGCCAGGCGGCTCTTATCAAAGCTCTTCCTCATGGTTAAATGAAAGTAAAAAAGCAGTAAATTCAGATGCTAATGAAGAAAAACAGATAACCTGAAAGGAGAAGATGGGGAATATATAACAGTCTGGGCAGGAGTGCAGGTGAGAATTCATTATCTTAAGCAGTAACAGAAAGTTAGCAGTAGGGGGCAACCCCTCTGTATCAATATGCTTCCTCATTGTAATGTACAATCCGCTCCTCTTCCTCGCTGTGTCTGCCTCTAATGACTGATTCAAAAACAGCTTTGAACTACCTCCATATTCAGTCTACTGTAGAGACCTCAGACAGCACTGTTCCCAGATCAGACTGTAATACAGTGATACGGTCTGAGGCATTTCTGACTAATACACTGTAAGGCTGTGCTGTTGATTGAGTAGCTGATATCTCTGTTTGATGGAAGGAAATGGGGAAATACAAATCAATGAAAGATTTAATTATTTGTTTTCCTCAAAGGAAGATGAAGCCCATTCATCACAGAGTCAATATTCTGGCTAATACAGTTTATATTGTTCAGCTGATCATTGTGTGATCAGAGTTCAAACACGGATGCTTCATAATTCAGGAAGCACAGGGGGGTGGGTCTTAAACTCCATTAGACATGGAAAAATTAGCAAAACTAACTTTTAAAAAAATCGTTCACTCCAAAATCAAATAAAAGAGTTCATTGCTTAAAGCTGCAGTGTGTAACTGGTGCCTCTTTGTCGCCATCTCTGTTTGAAATATAAAATTGCAGGTTACTTTCAAAATCAAATAAAGCCAAACTGACATTTCCTGACATTATTATAAATGCAAAATCAGCTTAAATGAAAAATCATTATTATAAACTTACTATTGTGAAGATCGTATTGAACACACTGATCTGTCATGTACTTGCTCAATAACTGATTTTGTTGGTTTTTAATAATTAAATGGTAAATGGTACGGATTGCAACTTTAAAAAAATAAAGGAAATAATAAAAATAAAGAAAATATAAAAATAGAATCTTGTAGGACAAGCAGTCATTGATTTCATTACAAAATCAAATAAGAGAAATAAGAAATATTTCACATCAATATTAAATTAAAAAGCTAAAAATAATAATGTAAAAAAAATTCTTAGAATCTACATATACATAGACAATGGACAGATGGATGGGCCGGCACAAAAACTGGACATGTTATTAGTAAATGCGTATCTGTTTTTAAAAATTCAGAAGAGACTATAACGAACGTGCAAAAAATCTATACAGTGAAAGCTAATGATTACGTTTAATTCCTTTTTTTTAACCCAATATAAAGACACATGAGTTTATTCAAATATCACTCGTGATGGTATTTAAATTAGAAAGCAAAAAAAATATTGCATAAGAATCCCTTATAAAAACAACTGAAAGATCTATACTGTAGTTTCTGTGCTCAGCACTAATGAACGGAGATCAATGAGAAAACTGTAACCAAAATACAGCAGCCGTGACCCCCCCACACACACACACACCAGTGAGAGGCTGCCGGTGGGCCTGCCTTGAGGAAAAGATGTTGCAACACTGATGCAGAGATGCAAACCGCTTTCAAGTAAAGAATAAAGTTGGATTTTGGTTACTCCTGACACGCAGAACTCGTATCACGCAAAATCTAATTAAAAACCATGTTAGTGCTGGAGGAAACGAGGAATCTAACTGCCCGGTTAAGTTAACTACGCCTCACTGTTGTCTAACATCGTATTTAAAGAAAGGCTAGGCAACCTTTTCCAAAATGATTTTTTGTTATGCTGGTTGTCTCTTAACACCCTGATGGCAAAGTAAAATAAATATATTTAAATAAATCTTCTGTGTGTGGTAGAAGCATAAAATGTTCGTCCAATCATTGCATTCGGTCTGAATGTAACGATAGGATGTCTACCTTGCCCATCAACCCCTGTACTGAGGCCAGAACCTTGTCCTTTCAAAGCTAGCTTGCTATTGCTAGGCTCTCTGAAATTGCCTACCCTACCTTTAATGATTGACTTTTGAATACGGTAAAAAGATTTATGATTCCCGTAATTCACACCCAACTGACAAGAAACATTTTGGTGAGGCCCCCCCTCCCAAAATATGAGACAAGTTGATGGTGCTGTTTGAGGCCACAGTTTTCTGAGGATTGAGTGATTTGCGGGAAACATGACTGACAAGCTGCAAATCCCTGCAGTAAGGCCTGTCAAACACAAATCAAACGCAGGTGGAGGGCACGCGCGAGCGAGCGCAGGTGAAGTCATCAGGGTCGAGAATGAAAACAGGGATAGAACCGCAAATACAGACAACAGAGAGTTTTGATGCAGTCATCATATTTGCACCGTCTCATTTTGCTCTGAATACTGAAATGCAAAAGATGAAACAGGAATCATTAGAGATTTTTATTTGGCCACGCATGATCCAGTTTAAGGCCTTTTCCTCTTGTAGGACAATGTAGTGTTTATACATATTTAACACCAGTGATGCACGGCTTGAAATAATAATAATATAAAGAATAAAGAATTTCAGTTTGTGGTAGTTGTGTGAGGGAGATGTATTACAAAGAATGCAATAAATATATTTTTAAAATTAACATTATTAAAGACTACGAAAAAACAGAGTGCAGTTAGTCTCAAGTTAGTCTTTCATATGCAAAAATCCATTCAAACTTTCTCACCTGATCCTGTCTGGCACCCTCCGAGTTTGGTTCCCATCCATCACGCAGTTCCCGGCAAAACTCGTCCCTCTGGCCCCACCGTACTCCCTGCGCAAGGCCATGGCGCCGTGCGTCAGTACCGACACGCCCTTTGCGATCCGCCGCCGTGGTTCGTCCCTCCATCCCTGGGGTCTCACGGCAAACAGAGCCTTGGGTAAACCTTCTAGACCCAGTCCTGACAGACCCGGTCCTACTGCAAACCACATGTGTGAGGGAGTGGCCTGGCCCGATGCCCACGCTGCCTTAAATATATGCTCCGCCTCTTCCTGCGAGCAATACAGAAGTCGCACCTATCAAGACAAAAATGAAACAAATCTTTAATGGGTTCTCGATTTCATTTTACAGTCAACACGAAATGTTAATTTACTTTTACCGTAACATGCCTGATTTTACTGTGCACAATTCATTAATTAGTAAACATTCTGATAAACAGGTATCTTCATATTCTTTCAGCCTTCAAAAGGCAATAGCTTTAGAAACAAAATAAAAAACAAATCAGATCTCTTATTAGCTTGTTTCTCACTAGAATGAGATTAGATGCACAGGACTAGTTTTCCCTGAGACACAGACTGCAGCTGCATCTCACACGCGTCTCTAAAGTTTAAGTCAAGATCTTAACAAGGTGTCACACTGTGCTCCGATTCGCTCAGACACTGAAGTCTGCAACACAAATCTGAACTAAACTCAAAGTCTCCTGAGCAGTAAAGTTTGCTCCTTAGAAACAACCTACTTTTCTATCTGACCTCACCAAGCCCTCTTATATTTCATTCCCTCCCCTTCAACCAAAAAAAATACATTCTATTACTGTTGCAACTTTTTTTGATAACTTTGACAGAACTTGTACAGAACGTTAGCCAATGCTTTTAGAACATTCCCCGTTAGCTGGGTAAAGATTACGTCCAGCTAGCTGTGCTGTTCATTCTGGTATAGAACATTTCCAATCAATTTCCTATTCATACATTCAAGTCCTGCCCCACATTTTCTATTTTCATTGACCGTCCTGCTTTACTCTCAAACCGTCACATTAGGGACATAAACAAATCTTTTATATTCATAGGTGTCAACTTTACAGGCACCTGCAACACAAGATAAGCACATCATTTAGTTTTCATGATAATTCTGTAATTCCAGTTACTGCCCTTTTTGGACAAAAAGCTTCAGAATAGCCAAAGAACAGCGTGATCTGGTCAACTTGTTATTTGTGTGCCGTCTCATGCTTTTCAATATGTTTAGCATGACCATGAGTTTCCAAAAACAGACAGTGCTGAAAAACGATGGCTTGTGAAGGCTTCTCCACAAGGTTCCTCACGCCTGTCAGAGAAGGTCAAACATGTCAGATTTCCTAAAAATGCTTATATGTGCAGAGGTGTTGTGTCTTTGTGGAGACGGGTTGCGTAGTCCACCTGTTGACATGTAGCCACAGGCTCCTGACGGGGAGATAAAGCGACTCTTGAGAGGCGAGTTGTTGACTGGTGACCTGCACCCTGCAACAATTCCAGAAACAACTGCAGCACAAGTAGCTGTGTGAAATCAATAGTCTGTTGGTGAGAGGTTGTGTTTTTGAGTTCATAAATGCTTGTCAGAAAGACAAACCTTCAAGTTTAATAGCTGCAGTGTTTTGAAAAACCACAGCCCTAGTAACATTTTAAAATATTTAAATATTAAGGGAATATAACAGCGCCAGATTCACTGAAAAAATAATGATGGTTTTCAGAAACGTTTCTCAAACATTTTTTCAATTGTCCAGCCAAACACGTACCCAGCTCTTTAGGTTGTAGTAACATTTTCCTAACATTTCCATAAAAAAAATTCTAGGAACATTCAAAACGTCCAATTTGTTTTTGTTACTACAGTTTCTGCAAGAGCTTTTTTGATAGCTTTTAGAGAACTTTTAGAAAACAGCCAACGTTTTGAGAATCTTCCCTCGGTAGTCCCACCCCAAACCCAAAATCGATAGAGCCAGTTTGCTTTGTCAGGCCTCTCAAACAAACAGATTGTAATTTGATTTGGTAACTATTGTTGGCACAAAAAAATCCTACAATGCAGCTTTAAAAGGAACAATTTACTTTTTTCTTCCATAGAACACAAAGACCATTTTCTTCTGTATCATGAAGGAATACAGGGTGTGTCGAGCTCTAGATATACTAAAAATAGCACGTCAATAGTATTATTAAAGTGGATGAGATGACAAACGCTATACATCAGAGAGTCTCACAAAGTCAGAAGTCATAAAAAAAGCACTAAATGGCATTTCCATGTAAAAAACAGGCTGAAAATTGTTACTTAAATGTGGATCTTTTGTGTTCCAAAGAAGAAAAAAAATCATACAGGTTTGGACTGACACAAGGGTGAAAACACATTTTATAATTTGTGAGGAAACTATTTATTTAACATATGATAATAAGGTTCAGTAGATGTTTGGTGTGTGTGTGTGTGTGTGTGTGTATGGGGGTCTCTGGATGGGTATCCAACATGCTGGACTTTTCTGTTAAAGCTTATTAAATGAAAATATAGCCACTAAGCTCATATTTCAAAGTGAAACAGAGACAATCACCAGAGGCAAAGTTTTTACATTTTATAACAAAGCGCACTGATACCATCTGCACTTTGATGTAGTCCGTGTCTGTTGGGTCCTTACAAAACCTGAAGTGACTTTTAATCACTGTGAGAAAAAATGAAAATCTATCACGGCATCGGCCGACCCCAATTTTTCTCTTTTTTGGGCTGTGTGGTGAGCTTGACAGACACTCTGAATATGGCCTGTATCACGCACTGATTAGGGTCTGAGTGTCTGGCTGCTTGAACACTGTGGAGAATTAATCAGTCAGGTTGGTGAATGCTGAGAATGTCTGCTGGCGTGTCAGTCCTGTGGGGAATTGAGTCTGCCACCTTCAGGTCAGCTGGAAACTGTCATTTAATGTCACGCTGCTCGCTAACATTACAGATGCCGTCTCCTGTTTCGTAGGTCAAGCGACCTCCTTCTCTTTGGGAGCCTTCACGCAAAGGCCACAGTGCCAGAGAAGAGAGAGACAGAGAAAAAGAGAGAGA
>JAZGTK010013155.1:4169-14482 GCA_036877625.1 Ambastaia sidthimunki | reverse complement strand
AAATCTTGTCAAGGTGGAAGGGATCATGAATAAAGAAAAATATGTGGATATTTTGAAAGAAAACCTTAAGCAGTCAGCAGTGAAACTAGGTCTGAGTCGTCGCCCCAGAAAACCATAGAATCTGGAGGAACTTGAGAGATTCGCCAAAGAAGTCAGAGACTTGTTGACGATTACAACAAACAGCAAAAAGGATACACAATTGACTATTAGAATGTGGGGGGCTAATAATTTTGACCCTGGTAGTTTTTGTGTGTTGTGTAATATTTTCATTTCTGTGTGGAATATAAAATAATGTAAGCATCCAAAATAAAACTAGGATGTCTAAAAAAGCTGTTAATGTTTTTTTGCTCTGGTTAAAAGCACTTTTGAAATACTTTTAAAACAATGACTATTTTGTAGGGGGCTAATAATTTTGTCCTCAACTGTATTACTCTAGTAAGATAAGTAAACTTAACCCCAATTTTTCCAGCTTTTGCAATAAATGCGGGACTGCTGAGGAAACCCTCATATACTGCTTTTGGGAGTGTTACAAGGTCCAACAGTTCTGGTCAGGTGTTTTCTTAGAACTGGAGAAAATTTTCCCCTGCCCTCTGCAGTTAGGACCTAAGATTTGCATACTAGACCTTACACAGGAACTCCCTTATGGTTTTAAAGGTACTCGGCTCTTGCAAATATTGCTACATTGTGCTCTTACGTGTATTTTGTCGCAATGGATAATGGCCATAACTCCTTCAGTGGCCCAGTGGATAAGTATTGCTAAGGGACTTATCCCTAATGATGCCTACTCCACAGTGCTAAGAGATAGGATTTGGGACCCCTTTCTTAAATATCTAGGTGTAGAGGCAGAACATATGTTATTCCTGAGAATAAAAAATCTAGCATGGAAGGATAGCGGTGAAGTTGTTTGACCCCCCCCCCTTTTTATTTTTCTCTTTTCCTTTTTTTTATATTTCATTTCAGTTATATATTCCATGTATATTGTCTCTGATAACCCTCCCTCTGTATTTTGCTGTCTTGTTTGTATTTTGTTGAATTAATGTTATTATTATTTTAAATTATCCCTGTAATTGCCAAAAAAATGCAATAAAAAAATAAATAAAACAGATATGTTTATACATTCACACATTTAAGCGTGACTTATCGATTGAGAAATACACATTAATCTTTCATCTCACAAATGTATTGTTTTACTTCAGAAGACGTATATTAACCCACTGCAGTATATTTGGATTACCTTAATGATAGACAGATGTGTTTTTTGGAGCTTCAAAACACTGAACCCTGATCAATGCGATTATAAAGCTTGGAGGAGACAGGACATTACATAATGGCTGAAGACAGAAAGTCATAAACATCTGGGATGACATAAAAAAAAAAATCTTCATTCTGTGGTGGAGTTACCTTTAACAAATGTTCCTGGTTCAATGGTGAATGCACATGTTTCCAAAGAAATATTAGTCATTTTAATTTTTTATGAAAATCTTCACCTCTAAAAGAACTTTTCATTTTAGTTGACATCACCAAGCCCTCAAAACTGACCTATTTACTTTCTTAAGGCATGTTCCTGGTCTTACTAGGGCCTTGAGGTTCCTGTCTGTCTTGCTGCGAGTGGTTTGTGTTTGTTTCTCTTCTTAGCTCTGAATCTCTTTTCTGACTACTTTCTCACTACTTCATAACTAACTGGTGCGAAAGTAGCTATTGTAAACAGATTATCAGTTAATTTACATGTGTAAAATGAGCCCACAAACACATTATTCATATTTTACAAGCAGGTGATAATTGGAGTCTTTACAACTTTAAGTTTTTGGTGGGTTTGTGTATCTGTCAGCTATATTGTTCTACAGTACAGTTTTCATGTCTTTCTGACATGACCATTTGCTATTAGCAAAACATTATTGATGTAGCTACTGTATGTACACTGTAAATTTTTTTAACTTGTTTCAACTAATTATTTTTTAGCAACTAGTTCCACAGATTTATTTCATTGACTCAATTTCACTCTTCAAAGTGCTACTTCAATTGTTTTTTTTAGTTGGCCCAACCTGACACCAAGTTTAAAAAGTATTTTTGCTCAACTAGTTTTATAGTTCATTCAACTTAAAAAATTTAATCGGGATAGTTTGGGCAGCATAACTAGAAATTGATGTAATACTAGTTACATTTTATACTAAAGTTAAGAAAATGATTTACTGGTTACCAACCGCACAAAAACAGTAATGAAAACACATTTGCCTTTATTTCTTTAAAGAACTTGAAGGCTTTCAGGATAGTCACTCAGTTGAGTGATTTTTGACATATAAACGCATTGAATTTCCATGTAATGTCTCAACATCACAACAGCAAGATGAGACAGAAATAAGGAAATCGATTTTTTTTATGTGTTATTTACTGTTAAACTGCTCCTCGCAGCAAACTCGCAGCCCGCGCCGCTACAGAAGACAGTCTGACAGGATTTTTCCTGCGCTTTAAATGAGACTTACTGACTGACTGCACAAGCTGAGGAAAAGTGAGAGTTTTTCTTCACAACATATGAGAATGGCGAGTCCGCCGCAGTTCTAGGAGTCAGCTGATTTCAAATATGATCGTGAAGAATAACAACCACGTTAAGAAATGCGGATATCTGAGAAAACAGAAACATGGACACAAGCGCGAGGGCTTTCCTGCCCGGCTGGCTGATCGCCCTTTACACCAAGGACAAGTATTTTGCCGTGGCTGCCGAGCAGGAGAAGGACTGGTACGCGGTCTTTTCAGTAATTCAACGGTCCGTCGTCAATTATTCCTTACGTAAGGCAATGCCTTAATACTTATAGACCTATCACTCAAATATTGGCTGGACTTGTGTTTATTAGTCTAGTCAACATTAGCCAGTCTAAATGTTCACTGGATATGAAAATATCCCTTCATTTAATGGTTTTCAAATATATTTTTGCAGACTAAATATAATATGTCTTCTCTACTAATTCCAAGCATGAATATTAGTTCAGCTTAGATAGTTTTGCTTCTCCAACATTTTATTAGTTGTTTATTTTACGGTGTAGGTTTATATGAAAATAAATTATGAGAACAAAAGCATGTTGTTTGAGGCAGATTATTGCTTGCATGTGTGAATGCTGCAGCCATTTACAAATGATTAATTATTTTAATTACTAATTATTTTAGTTTGCTAGTCAGTTGATCAACGGATGAAAGAACTTTGCTGTTGGCCGGCTAACAGGCAACCAGGAAAATGTACTAGAAAAACTAATGGTTCGCGTGGGATCGCCAGGTTCCTTGTCCCTATAATTTAGTTTCTATAACTACCCAGTGCAAAAGCGGCTATTGTAAACAAATCATCTGTTAATTTGTATGTGTGTAGTAACAATCACATTCTCCAGGGCAAGTTCAAAATAACTCGGATGAATATGACAACAGTTGAGTTATGTGTAGTGAATTTACAGTTGCTCTCTCACACTCCAGTGTGTTTAGGAGCATCTTAAAGCAGTTTAAAAGGAGTGAATCGACTAAGGTCTGACCACTGGCATCAGTCGTACCTGTCCCCATATGCAATCTCCTTTCGTTTCCTGCCATCAAGAGACAGCCAGGCCGTATTTCTGGCATCGCAGCACAGCTTAATCTAATATTAGAAAAGAACAGACATCAATGAGCTTCCTTCTACCATCAAAGCCACAGAGGTGCAGCTGTATAAATGACCTTCAGCTGAACACCAGCAGGCACGATGATAGGTCTGAAGGAGAGAGAGTGTGGGCAGATGGGCGTGATCATGGTGGCGGGAACGTTAGGATGGATCATAGAGGCACCTGCGGCCGCAGCGTATGCAGTACTTCCTGTGGGAGTAGACACAATCACACCTGACACACACACATTTACACACACACAGACACACACACAAAGGGCAATTCAGTGGTGTAGTCTAATTTTTTGTAGTGCGTATACTGTAATTTTTTCCTCCCAGCCTTATAGTATTAGAGTGACACCACATAAGGACCCACTACACTCACTAATGGACGCAGTATGCATCTACATTTAATTGAGAGCATTCTAAAAGACTGCTTATGAGCAACACAAGACTTGTGACATTTATTTAATCTTGTCACATGTAATTATGTCATCTGCTGCAGCTACAGCGTCAGCCAAAGTGTGAGTAGCTTCAGGGGCAGGTTCACAAAAACACTGAAAAATTGTAGTCTGAGTTTTTTTCATTTCATATCTTCTTAGTAATTTACATAAGTTAATTTCAAATTTGTGCCGAGAATGACTGCCAAGCAACTGTTTTGTTGTTCCTTGGTAGGTCATCTCAGATCCAATTCACAGGCCAAGGAAACACTAATGGTCCAGTGCTTCGCTAAAAACACGGGGTGAATTTATGAATGAAAGCGTAAAAGTTCTGTCACAAAACAACATATCAGATAGAATACACCACAGGGGCAACTGCTAGTTTTACTAATGAGGTTTACAAAATGAATTCAAAGAACTACACAAAAAAAACTAACCTTTTCTCATTAAAAATATAAAAATACAACATACATTCACCTTATTTTCAGTCACATCAAGAAAAGAAAAAAAAGGAATGAAAGATAGGCTCTGCTTTTTTTGATTTGCGCTCTTTTCCTTGACAGAAAATGCAGTTTTACACCATCTTGCTGTTAAAATTTTTCTAGTCATTTCGTCATTCCTACAGCTTGAACCACTGTAGTGAAACCACCTTTACACTTTTGACCAATATGTGGCCAAATTTGATCACCAAATTTGTATGAGGATGTTGTGACAATGATACCTATAAAGTACAAACCTACAGAATATCTACAAAGTCAATACACAAAAGTGTTGTAACGTTACAGCCTGATTTTCATTTTATATGCTTGTTGTACAATTAGTTTACATTGTGTAAGAAAATGATTTAAACAATTAATATAAATTCCACAAAAGGTGGTGCTGTGACGAAATTCGGCCATGCCTGTGATGACGTACCAAGTTTTGTCAACACACAAAAGATTTGTGATCAAGTCCTATTAGCATGCTTGCCTTAGAATTCATTGACACTGTATATGAGAACCATTTAATCAATCAAAAAGCTTTTAATAACATTTTGTTACGAGTGTCTCTACATGCTATATAACAAATTTTGTACAGATCTGACAAATTTTGTAGTACTTCAAAAAAGGTTTTTAAATAAAATTCATTATGATGGACAGGAAGTATGGTAGATTATGGCAAATTTGGTATCGAAGGACTGAGCATAAGCAAACAAATCTAATGATATTAGTTAAAAGATATGTTGAATTTTTCATGTTGTAAGCATTTTCAAAAACTGTTATATTTCTTAATCACTAGGGAGCGCTAACCTAAAACTTTACAGGTCCTCCTAAAATATGGTCTTAATGAACCATAAGAGTTTTGTAAAAATATGTTCATGCATTCCTAAAAAACATTTTATGACAAAATTTTAAATGGCAGACGCTCAGAAAGGCCTACCAAGACGGTATTGTTCGGTACTGCTCGACTTTGCATGCCTCAAGTAATCTAAGGAGACCACCACCATAATTTTAGGACAAAAGTTATAAACATAAACAGCACATTTTCCTATCTCTGAACCAGTAGGTGGTGCTGTGATGAAACCCCCCAGGTCATGCCTGTGATGGCATATACCAAGTTTGGTGTCAATACACTTAATCTTTGCGAAAATACAGCTTCATGTCTTTTTTTGTCATCTTCGTCAATTTTGTTTGCACATTATTTGAGAACAGTAGTGTCTATCAAAAAGTTTTTGATAACTTTTATTTTGTTCTGGGTGTTTCTATATAGAATATTTTGTGTAAATCAGACAAACACCCTAGGATAAGTTTTCATGAAGGAAAATTACGTCACAGGGTGCATTGGTATCGGCATAACCAAGAAATCAGAAGAAAAGAGAATTTTGTTTCTAGGAGTCAAAAGTTATGAGCATAAACATGAGTGAATGTTTGGCTCAACTGTTGGTGGCGCTAAAGGGTTTGAGTTAAAAACTCCAAATCTAATCCATTAACATTTCAGACTGTCCTGTTTTTGTGTGCAAAATTTCATCCTTCCTATGTATGGTTTTATGGGCTGCCATAGATGCAAAAAAGACAAAAACTAATAATAAGAAGAAAACGAATGGATACAACAACAGGGGACGGCTCTTTGCCCATTTAGGAGTAATAATAATTATAGCTGCAAGCAGCGATTATCGGAGTGTTTTAAGACCTTGGTGTACGTCTAAAGCTATTAATTATTTAACAGGTGTCTAAAAAGGCCTTTGTTAACCTTGTCTAATAGGTGCTCAAAATTCATTGGGCGATGACGGCCAAATTTTTCAAGATTGGCCAATGTCCTCATAAAACATGATGGTGTTTTGGACAAAGACAATGCATACCAATTTTCAGGTTGAACAGACAAACGATTGCATAGCTATAGGCATTTTTGACTTTTTCCCTGTTACAGCACCATCTAGTGCATTGGCAACATTTTTTATATGACCACAGGTCAGGTTCCTAAAAAAACAAATGTTCCCTCAATTTGGGGAGAATTGAGGGATCTACATAATACACTATGTAGATCCTACACATTGTATTAAGTTTGGTGACCATACCTCATTTCCTTTCCGAGTTATAGCCCCGTAACCAAAAGTAGCCCCGTTTATTTCAAACATTTTGACATCCCATTGCGAATGTGAGTAAAAATTTCAACTTTTTTGATAATAATTTACATTCAGACTTGAGAGAATCTTTCACCACTGGTTTGGTTTCGATCAGTTAAAAAAACACAGGACTAGTTTGCAAAGGCAGGCTTTGCAAAAACATCTTTTTGGTGGAAATTAAAATGGAGATATACATTTTGTTCGTATTGATCCATAGATTCGAACGGCACTTAAAAAATTTGAACGGCACCGCAACAAAAGGTGCGGATTACAAGCACTAATGTATTTTGGATCACTGTATCGCCGCTATTGGCCAATCAGGGTCATATTTTGTCCACCTCTCCCCAAATTGAGACCTTCCATCTAACAAAGTCTCTAGGCCTTGTTGTTTGGTCTCCACAATCAATTTTATGGCAGGAGATAAATAATTACAATAATAATAACAATCACTTTGTGCTTGAACCCCTAAAACTCAAACAATTACAATAGGGTTTCAGCGCTTCACGCTTTAACCACTAAATATTAATACATACAATAGCGGTCTTCACCCATTCGGGTGTTTTCACCCCTTCAGGTGTATCGAAAACTTTTTGCCATCATGGTCTCTAGATGCTATGTACCAAATTTTGTGCAAATCAGAAAAACGCCTTTCAAAAAACGCCTTGCCAAATTCAAAATGGCAAAAACATTTCATGAGAGAAAATGGTGTCATAGTGTACATTAGAATCAGCATAAGCCAGGAAACCAGAGGAAAAAAAGAATTTTGTTTCTAGGACTTACTAAGTCAAAAGTTATGAGCATAAACATGAGTGAAAATTTTGACAGTTGGTGGCGCTACAGGGTTTGAGGTACAGACACCAAATTTGATCTAGTAACACCGATTCAGTAACCTTGACCTCCAATAATAAGAAAAATAATATATACAATAGGGGTCTTTGGCCCCAAATAACTGGTTAAGGTTGAATTGCACACTAACCATCTCCCTGAACAGTGGTGATTAGATGACCATCCAGAAAAAGGTCAACATTAGAGAGGTAGGAGGAGGGGCCTCTGTCCACCACAACTTCATTCAACGCCTGACAAAGGAAGACAGATGAACCAGACAGGTCAGATTCTGCATTCTGATTGGATGAGCTGTTAAATACACACACCTCTGACTGCACATTCTACATTAATGTGGCCGCATACAGTTAGACTAACAAATCATATCACTTAACAAAATAATTTAAAGAAGTTTACAATTTAATAATCAATTACATCAGATTCTCTTTGTGAACATAAATTAGCTTTATACTTTTAGCTCATAAGTTTTAGACATTCACTGCCCCCGCTCGGTCCAGTACTGACCAGACTGATGGGGTTCCTCCTCATCTGACTCACGTGATATTGCATAGTTCTGTGACTAGTCTCACTGTCTCCTTTAGTGACGATCAGACTCCTCTCATCGCCTGATCCCCTCTTCTGTCTGCACTCTTTCACCACCTCAACTTTCAGACGAGTACGCAGAATGATTGCAGCATTTCCTACAGAGACAAAAAACGTTGCACAAACCTCCACAAAAATTACTGCTATTTTTTCTTCAGATATTGCAACTGTGGTTTAAACTGAGATTTGACATCACATGTATTGTTATTGCTTAAATATCAAGGACAATAAGAACAAAAGCAGATTTGCTATTTTTTAATCTCAGCATATTAGGATGCATAGGTTAGGACTGTGTTTTACATATGCATGTACAGTAGATGTATATAAAAATAAACTTACCTCATGGTGTATCACATTTCAACACCTCTTCAAGGGTTTGCATATCAGTATATATGTTGTCATTATAAAACACAGAAAGGTTCTGTTTTTTTAAGCATATTTTAAAATAATTATGACCAGAGGGGGAACTCCTGAATTTGAGATCCTTCTAACACATGAAAACCTTCCCAAACACAGACTGTGTGACTTGCCTTCAATGACCTGAGTGACCTGAGACTGATATGTGCTGAAGTCAAAGGGGGTGAGAAATCCCAATGAACCCAAATGGAAGGCCATGACTGGAGGGACACTCTCCTGAATCACACAAACACACACACCTGTGGTTTAGGGGACTCTATAGACCATGATTTTTATAATGAGCTAATCCTAACCCTAATCTAACTCTTACACAAAACTTTTGCCATTATTAAAACAATACAACCATTTCGTATGGTTATATATCGTGTGTTATGTTTATATATTTTCTTTATATACAACAGTCAATAATGCAAAATGTTGCTCAGATTTACTTTGTGAAACAAGTAATTTAATTTAAAAAGCTCTGAATTAATCGTCTTCTGAATAATTTCCATTAGCATCACAGTTTTAATCTTAATTGAAATTTTCTCAGCAAACACAGAACAGATTATATTATATTCTGTTTCTGACAATAACAATTCATTTTCATCTTTGTGTCAACATTTTAAGAGTTTTGTATAGAGTGATTTTCGAACCTGGAAGAGAGAGGAAGCATACAGCAGTGTCCCGTCTCCCCCCAAACAAATGATGAAGTCCACATGATTGGAAATATCATCATAATCTGTAAAACACAGGAACAGGTCAAAGATTTCACACATCATCTTAAAGCAAGCTTAAGTTTTTATTAACAACACTTACACACATGGACAAAATTGATGATACCCTTCCATTAAAGAAAGAAAAACCCACAGTGGTCACTGAAATAACTTGAAACTGAAAAAAGTAATGATTAATAAAAAATTACTGAAAATTAACTAATGAGAATCAAACACTGCTTTTGAATTGTGGTTCAACAGAAGCATTAAAAAAACAAACTAATGAAACATGGCCTGGACAAAAATGATGGTACGCCTAGAAAAGACTGAAAATAAATTGACTACAGGCACATTTTAAACTAAAGTGTGTCCTCTAATTACATCACAGGTGTTTTCAAACTTGCAATCCGTCAGTCTGCCTATTTAAATTGTGAAAAGTGGTCACTGTGTGGTTATGTATCATGTTGTGCACCACACTGAACATGGACCAAAGCATTTAAATGGTAAAGGCTATAAGACCATCTCCAAGCAGATTGATGTTCCTGTGACTACATTTGCACGTTATTCAAAGTTTAAGGTCCACGGGACTGTAGCCAACCTCCCTGGACGTGGTCGCAAGAGGAAAATTGATGACAAATCAAAGAGATGGATAATACGAATGGTAACTAAAGAGCCCAGAATAAAGAGATTATTCCAAAGAATTCCAAAAAAATTTGAGGTGAACTTCAGGGTCAAGCTACATCAGTGTCAGATTGCACTATCCAGCGCTGTTTGAGACAAAGTGGACTTCATGAAAGATGACCGAGGAGGACTGTTGAAAGAGAATCATAAAAAGCGAGACTGGAATTTGCCAAAATGCATATTGACAAGCCACAAAGTTTCTGGGAGAATGTCCTTTGGACTGATTATAAATCAGAAATTATAAATCGCTACTACCAGCACTACGTTTATATCCAGGAAAGTTACAAATTGCAGCTTTAACGTGCCAGAGGAGAACTGGCCCTCCCAGCTAAGCCTTGTTTCTCCCAAGGTTTTTTTTCTCCATCTATACATCACTGTTTTAGATCCTTGCCACAGTCGCCCTGTTGGCTTGCTTACTGGGAGACTGCTGACATATACAT
>JAZGTK010013153.1:0-14483 GCA_036877625.1 Ambastaia sidthimunki | reverse complement strand
AGCTTCACGGCAAAGGCTGTGAATACTTATGTACATGTGATTTTTCAGGTTTTTTATTTTTAATAAATTTGCAACAATTTCAAAAAATCTTTTTCACCTTGTCTTTATGGGGTATTGTGTGTAGAATTTTGAGGAAATAAATGAATTTAATCCATTTTGGAATAAGGCTGTAACATAAAAAAAATGTTGAAAAAGTGAAGCGCTATGAATACTTTCCGGATGCACTGTATATATATATATATATATATATACTTTTATTTCTATACATAAATCTTATAATTATATATACAAATATTTATTTTTTTAGTAAATATTTTGTGATAAAATAAACTAATATTTTAAACTTTTTTTATTTTAATAAGCTTTACGAATCCAATGATGACCGAGCGAGACTAGGGTGAAAATGGTAAGCAGCTTCAGCTTTATTTGTGGTTTGTGTATTCACAGTTCTAGTGCCTTCCAGTCACCTGCTGGTGTGTGAACGTTTTGTCAAGAATTTAAAAGTTTTGAAGAATATATGACGTAGTTGGTCAACGGCTGAAGTTGGCTGAAGTGTTTACGGTGTGTTTAAGTGCTGTTTGGACCAGATGTGGATGACATTAGGTGACACCATCTTACCATCTTGTCCTGATGTAGCGACACTTTGGTCAACTGTATAAATCAGATAAAACATTTTATTGATTTTAAAACAATCTGTTGTTGTCACTTACACTAATTTTAAAATGCAGGCATTCAAGTCAATATTTTATTTAACATAATTCATATTGCAGTCATTGTGAACAGCTGGGTTTTCAATTTACACAACAGAACTGTAACATTTTGCGCAACCATTCTCAATCCTGCACCATCCCTCTTCAAAATAATCCACTCCCACCCATTCCCAACCATGAAAACTATAGTAAAACATATTAAGGTCTCCCAACCTCACAACAATCCATTTGCATACTAATCCAATCAATCTTATCTGAAGCGAAGTCCGTCAGGTTGTCAATCGGTCAGTGGTATCTGAATTGGTCAAATGCTATCTTTTTTACCCAAAAATCTAAATTAGTGACTATTTAACGTAGCTAAATATGTGAAATGCAAGGCGGGTTTCCCTTCACTGTAGCCCAAACAAAATTAGTCCTCATGCCTTCATAAATGGATCACAAGGGAAGTAAATGATCTGAACATGGTCTCTTTCGGTTCATGTCTTTGAGTGGGAGGATAAGTTAGCATGTGAAGCTCAGCAAGTAAAACAGTGGGTACCAGCATAGTGGCAAATACGGCTGAATTCTCCAAACAACAATCACTGACCAGCCTTTCAAGGCCTATTACTTTATAACCCACCCGCGCTGAGCCCGTCCCATGAGAAACCCCCTCCCACTGCTTCTCCTCGGTCAGTGTATCAGTCAATATTTCTCAGCGCATGTAAACGATAAATGCATTCTGGGATGTAAGGGCCAGTGGACTTGGGATTATTTCAGACAGCGCTCAAAGTAGGTGGCACCCACGTAGCCTCCTCTCAGCGATCTCTGAACATTCTGCTCAAAAAGCCGCCGATTTGTCTGCAGGACCTCTGCTGCTTCTTTGTTTAATGGATCTTCAGGATTTGGCTCCTAAAATTGAAACACAGATGGGAAACAATAAGTACAAGAACACCTCAATTCCTGGCTTACTGGCTAATTTGATATCCTGTGTTCTGCGATTTGGACTGCCTTGTACATACTCGAGCCTTGTAGCTGTGGAAAGAATCAGAATAAGAACCGCATTTATATCCCCAAACTCATGGTTTGTATAAAAAAATTCAACCAAACCTTAAAAAAAATGCTCAAAACGATTGCCTCAGAGACTGGTAGGGACTTGGACAAGTGGCTGTTGTACCTTTTGTTTGCTTACTGGGAGGTACCCCAGGCATCTACAGTGTTCTCACCTTCAAATTCCTGTTTGTTTATTTGTTATAATTTGTTAATCCAAAACCTGATAAATGTGTGTGGCATGGACCAACCTGCCGCATCATGGAAGTCCAGTTTCCATCACTGAAAGTCCACCATCCCTTAGTTAGTTCCCCTCAGGGGCCAAACGTGAAGATTCCAAAACTTTGGCTGGGGATGAAATACCATCCCCTGTGTCTGAGACAGAAGATCTCTCCTGATCGGAATTACCCATGGTGAGCCATTGAGGAAGGATATTAGATGTGAAAACCAAACTCTGGTCGGCCAGCGAGGTGCTATCAACAAGAGGCAAGTCCCTTCTTGATGTACCTTGGCCAGGACTCTCGGGAGCAAAGCCATAGGCAGAAATGCAAAAAGACACAATCTGGGCCATCTAAGGGCCATGGCGTCCAGACCCAGGGGGTAGGGGACATTGTGTCATTTCCTGACATGCAAAAAGGTCCACCTCTGCTTTGTGAAACCTTTCCCACAGCCTGTCTACACAGTAAGTCTGCTCCGACATTCATATGCCCTGACGTGTAAATCACTGTGAGGGACAGGAATTTGTCCTTAGTCCACAGCAGAAGCTGCTATGCTAGCTTGTTCAGATGGCGTGAGCAAAGTCTGCCATGGCAATTTATTTAGGTGACTACCATGGTATTGTCCACCCATACCAGGACATGGCAGCCCCTTAGCTGCTTTAGGAAGTACTTTGGTGGCCAGAATACAGCAATCAATTTAAGGTAATTGATGTGCCAATCAAGGTGATGGCCTCTCCAGATCCCTTGGACTGAACGGCATCTAAGACTTCTCTATGTTGTTAGGGGGAAGAACCACATAAGTGAAAGTGACATGGTCACCCATACCCGAAATGTGACCTCTGCATTTAACCCATCACTGGTGAGGAGTAAACACACTTCAAGTCATGAACACACACACACACACACACACACACACACGGAGCAGTGGGCAGCTATCACTGCAGCACCCAGGGAGCAATCAGGGGTTAGGTGCCTTGCTCAAGGGCTAGATACCTGCCTACCTGTGTTACCCGCCAGTACTGGAATCGAACCAGCAACCTACTGATTACAAGTCCGACTCACTAACCAGTAGGCCACAACTGACAAAGTTGTACAAAGGCAACAGCACGTCACCCTTATCTGAGGATTTGCCCTCAGAAGAAATCTCATGAAACAGTCTTATATGCAGGATGCCCAAGGGTATGATAACAGTTTTGATGTACATAACATCAGCATAATGTCATTCCTGAATGACATCAGGAATAAGTCATATTTCAATACATCTATCATACTAAATCATGCTAGCATCATGTAAATTAATGATAAAACATGGCAGCATCATTTTAAATCAAACTAGCATAATGCAAATTTAAGTTAAAACATGTTAACATGATTCTTAATCACGTTAGCATTATGCTAAAGCATGCTACCATCATGCAATTCATGGTAAAGTATGCTAGCATCATATTAAATCATGTTAGCATCATGTTACCTTTTCGTTCATTTAAATCATCTAAATTAATGACAGCGAAATATGGTCTGCCTCAGGGATCTGTTTTAAGCCCTCTGCTATTCACATTACACAAGCTGCCCCTCTGAAATATTATTAGAAGTCATAGGATTAATTTCCACTGTTACGCTGATGAAACTCAACTATATATTACATCAAGACCAGAAGGTATTTCTACCTTATCTAAATAATCAGACTATAAAGGGTTGGACTCAAATAAGAGAGATATTACTTATTGGACCAAACCCATGTAAACAGAAGCTTTCTGAATACAATTTTAAAATAAAAAGATGAAACATCACCTCATCTAAAAGTTAAAGGCATCATATTAGGCAGTAATTTGTCTTTTGAAAATCACATGGCACATATTGCAAAAACCGCCTTCTTCCACCTTAGAAACATCAATAAGCTGCGTAACATCCTGTCTGTTCATGCATTTATGATCTCCAGACTGGACTATTGTAATGTACTTCTAGGTGGCTGTTCAGCATCATTATTAAACAGGATACAGTTGTCCAAAATGCAGCAGCAAGAATTTTTATCAGGAAATATGACCATATAACCCCAATTGTGTCATCTTTACACTGGTTACCTGTTAGATTGCCTGTTAAATTCTGTCCTGTTTGTTCTGGTCACCATGTTTCACAAATGTTTTGAATGTCCAGATGGCTTCTTTTTGCCTCCACACACATGGGTGGAATTTTCTTCCATGACTCAGCAGTCCTTTTTTTGTTACCAATTATCTTCTTTATAAGTAGTTGATTTATCTAAATTGAAGTTTGGCTAGTGTCTCTTACCATTTTATATTCCTGTTTCTAGGCCTCATGATAACAAGCTGCCAAAATATACTCTACAGCAGTGGTTCCCAACCTTTTTTAACTCACGGCCCACACAACCTAACACGTTTCTGCGGCCCACAGCAAAAAATTTAAATGAACCTGCTATTTGTACATTCATTCTACCATAAATTCGCAATATTAATATTTTGATTGATAATAACCGGCGGCCCCCCTGCAATACCGTTGCGGCCCACAGGTGGAAAACCACTGCTCTACAGGATAAAGTAAAGACAAAAATGAAGCTAAACAAGAAACTAAACAAGAAACAAAGTGATTACTCGGGTGTGTCCATTTGCTAACACCTATAAATCATTTTGTCTTAAACATTAAGGTGCCCTGAAATAAGGGGGCTATGTAGAAAAGGCGTTACATTTTTACGACAAAACCAAAATGTATGTGCCAAATGAATATGCCCTTTAATAAAACCTAAGAATGTGCATTTAAACCAAATCGTATATGCATTTACAATGATAAACAGAACAACAATGTGAAAGAACATAAAAACTTACAAGGAACAGATATTGTAGTCCATATATGATAGAGTTAATAGTCAACACTGGCTTCCAGTCTTCTCTGAAACATAAACAAGTTTAACAATTAATTACCAAACCTTGAAAGACTGAAATTCAGGTGACCAAATAATTTTATTTTCAGGATTACACCTAGATAATTTATTACATGCTTTAAGGAATACTTTAGAAATTCTTCAGCGGTCTATCATTATGTAGAATGGTTATACTGGTGGCATGCTTTCATTTACCTAAGAGATGCATATGAAAAAACTGCACTACTCAATCCAAAGTTAAACAGCATGCAAAAACACTGACTGTATGTTTATATAGCAAAAAATAAGTAAAAGGTAAAACTATAAGGTTTAAAACATAAAACAATTCAAATGTGTAGCAATTTATGTAACACGATAAATTCATCTTTATTTCTTTAATTTACATTTATTTATTTCAATGTTACATTTAATGTTACAAGACTGTGTAAAAGTGCAATGTTTGTACAGAATCGTGTACAAACGCAACAGTTTCAGGAGAAAACATCTCATTCAATCCCACTCAATTTAATAACTTAAAACTTAAGAGCTACAGTGAAGGTAATCAATCCACATTATTTCAATTAAGTTAAAAACAAAAAGGATTACTAGTGGATTTTTTTGATGAAAAATGTCTGCAGAGAAAAATCTGACTAGAAACCAATCAAAGAATCGTGGTGAACAAAATATGCCATATTTCCAAAATGTATTTTAATAGATTTTAATTTGATTTGCAAAGCTTCGTGTCATTGATACTTATTCCTTACAACACAAGATACACAGTTTCCCTAATTTGTAATTTTGTCAGATTCCAAAACACTTTTTTGCCTCAAATCAAACTTTGCAATGTAATTCACCTCAGGAATTTTTTAGGAATTTAAAACCTCATTAAAAATTCTTTATTAAAGAATTGTATTTTCTGCAGAATTTTTTAATGAAGAACTTTTAATGACATGTTAAGTAACTTGATGAAAATTAAGGAAAACCTAAGAAAAAACACAAGAAGTTGGATGGCATTGTTGAGCTCTATTATATTTCTTCAAGTGCTAAATTGAGACAGAGAGAAATATGGAAAATAAACAACTGCACACAATACCTTAAAATATTTAGACAGACATTTCCTTCAAGGTCAATGTTGGGGTGATAAACCATTGTTTCGCATTTGACTTTTGGTGGGTCGTGAGGGTATCCCTGTCCTACCTGTAATGACAAAAAAAACCCAATTCAATATTATTTTAGCACGCCTTTTCCAATGTGCATTTTTTTAAAGCAGATTTACACAAAACATGCAGAAATATTTTTATCTGTAAGCACTAATTCAGCAAACCAACTACATGTGTCCACCAACGGACTTTTACGCATCTGAAAACCTCCCTGTCAGTGCTTGAGAGCACTTTGAAGGGGCAGCATTTTTTCAGTTGAGACACTCAGAATATTTACAGAAGTAATGCGATGCCATTATCTTATTTCGCAGATGGTTTTTAACAAATAAAATTGTGGTAATAGTTCAGGGATATCATCTGGTAAAGATGTGTCAGAGACCAGCATTCAAATTAACTTTACTGTTTTTTAGTTGTTGTACAAGTAGATTGTAAACATTGGTCAGCGTGGTGTTTGTCCCGCCCTCCTGTGACTGGACAACTGGGCCTAAAGTGACATTAACAAGCACAGCGTTTACCCAAGGTTGAACTTTTTCAACTCTTGGCGACTAGAAAAAATGCAGTGTCAGTCAGGAAATTAGTGCTGAATTCAAATGTGACTAAGTGTGACATGCCATTTGGTTATGAGACATACAAAAATTTAGATTGGATTTAACTTTTTTATTACAAGTACAGAGCTAATGAAATAATGCTAATGAAACAGTTAGCATCTAACCATAAGTGCAAGAATATAGGGATTTTATTTATAGATATGTGCAGGAGTAAGTACTGCAGCATAGTAAAGCTGTAGTTTAACAGTATGTAGACTGCTGGAGTTAACAGTATTTAACAGAAGATGTACAGAATATAAACAGAGGGTGCAAATGTACGGTTATGTGTAATATGAACAACAGCAATGCAAATACAGATGGTTGTGCCATAACATTGTTAAACAATGTACAGTCTGTGCAAAATATAAGTAAGTGCATATAACAGAAAGAATTAGAATTTAGTAGAATTTATTGTACTTTGTACAGTAACATTGTTGGGCAGTGTACAGTGCGAGTTTAAACAGTGTACAGATTGTGCAAAATTGGAATAATGCAAATACATGTTCGTAAAAAACTGGAACCAGTGCAATAAGAGTGCAGGTGCAATCAGATTGGTGGTGTGGAGTTCAGTAGGGTCACAGCCTTGGGGAAGAAGGTCTTTCTGAGCCTACTAGTGCGAGAGGGTAGACTCGTGTCTCAACGCCTGCCAGATGGGAGGAGGGCGAAAAAGTCCATGGTTAGGGTGAGAGGCATCCTTGATGATGTTCCTTGCCCTGCCCAGGCAGCGCTTATGATAAAGGTTCTCAGTGGTAGGTAACTGGATACTGGTGATTCACTGCTTTGCAGTATGAAACGGAATAGTTGCTGTACCACACTGAGATGCAATTTGTGAGTATGATCTCAATAGTACAGTGGTAGAAGTCCACAAAGATCCTGGGACACAGGTGAACTTTCTTGAGACCTAGTAAGAAGTAAAGGTGCTACTGCACCTATGGACCACGATGGAGGTGTTTATGGACCAGGTGAGGTCATCAAAGATGTGGATGCCAAGCAACGTGAAACTCAACATACGCTACACTACAGCTCTATTGATGTAGATGGGGGTGTGTGCTTGAAGTCCACAATTACCTCCTTGGTCTTCTGGGTGTTTAGCTCCGGATTAGGGGCACATCACAAAGCCATGTGCTGTTACTCATGAGTTAGGCAAACTTATTGTCATCTTTGATCTGACCTACCATTGTGGTGTCATCTGCAAAGTTGATTATGGTATTGCAGCTATAAACAGGAACGCATTCATGGGTAAATAGGGAGTACAAAAGAGATCTCAACACACAGCCCTGTGGCACACTAGTGTTCAGAGTGATCTTGGAGGAGGAGAGGATATCTAACCTAAATGACTGGGGTCTGTTAGTCAGAAAGTCCAGAATCCAGTTGCAGAGGGATGTGCTGATTTCACGCTGGCTGGACTTGGAGATCAGCTTGGAGGGGATTACAGTGTTAAATGCAGAACTAAAGTCAAGGATAAACATTCTGTGTATTATGACTGTCCGGGTGGGTTAGGGCAGAGTGGAGTGCTGTAGAGATGGCGTCCTCTGTTGGGTTGGGACAAATTGAAAATGTCTGTAAAGACCTCGGCCAGCTGGTCTGCACAGGCTTAAAGCATGCACCCAGGTATACCATCAGGGCCAGCCGCCCCTTTACCTTGCTCAGAGTGGAGCAAACATCTGAGGTTTTGGCCTTGTCACATACGCCGGGGATCAAAGGACTTGAAGTTCTCATATATAGGGCTGTCACTTTTGAGAAAAATCTAATTTGAATGGGTATCGAATATCAAGCAATGCATTCGAATATCATGTTATCCCAGACAGACTATGATGTTGAGATCAGGGCTCTGTGGGGGCCATTCCATCACTTCCAGGACTCCTTGTTCTTCTTTATGCTAAAGATAGTTCTTATTGACAATGGCTGTATGTTTGGGGTCGTTGTCCTGCTGCAGAGTAAATTTGGGGCAAATCATAGCCTCCCTGATGGTATTGCATGATGGATAAGTATCTGCCTGTATTTATCAGCATTGAGGACACCATTAATCCAGACCAGATCTCCAACTCCATTTGCAGAAATGCAGCCCCAAACCTGCAAGGAACCTCCACCATGCGTCACTGTTGCCTGCAGACACTCATTGTTGTACCGCTCCCCAGCCCTTCGGCGAACAAACTGCCATCTGCTACAGCCAAATATTTTACATTTTGACTCATCAGTCCAGAGCACCTGCTGCCATTTTTCTGCACCCCAGTTCCTATGTTTTTGTGCATATTTGAGTCGCTTGGCCTTATTTTCATGTCGGAGGTATGGCTTTTTGTCTGCAACTCTTCCATGAAGACCACTTCTGGTCATACTTCTTCGGACAGTAGATGGGTGTATTTGGATCCCGCTGGTTTCTGCCAGTTGTGAGCTGATGGCACTGCTGGCCATCTTTTGATTTAGAGGGGAAATAAGTTTGATGTGTTTTTCATCTGCTGCAGTTTCCCTGGCCGACCACTGCGTCTACGATCCTTAACTTTGCCAGTTTCTTTGTACTTCTTCAAAACACCTTAAACAGCACATCTTGACATCCCAGTCTGCTTTGAAATCTTTGTCTGGGAGAGACCTTGCTGATGCAGTATAACTACCTTGTGTCTTGTTGCTGTGCTCAGTCTTGCCATGGTGTATGACCTTAACATGAAACTGTCTTCCACCACCTCACCTTGGAAACAGAGTTTGACTGTTCCTCACACAGTATTAAGCCTCCTACACAGCTGTTTCTGTTTCAGTTAATGACCAACATGTTTCAACCTACATGTGAAATTGATGATCATTAGCACCTGTTTGGTATAACTGATAAAATTTTTGCACACTACTGTATACGCAATACAGCATATAATACACATTCATAATGTTATGTCAGAGAAATGTCTTTAAACACTAATTAAGTAAATATCATACCTTCTGTTCTTTTCTTCTTAAAGAATGTTAAAAGCTGTGACTGAACCCTTCATTTTAAAAAGCACGAAAAATTATTTAATCCAGTCCAAGTCATTACACTACAGGCTGCAGTGAGGATAAATTGGGTGCACTGCTGTATACTGATTGGCCAATTGTCATTATTTATAGTTTGTTAATTACCATAAGTAGAGAATTAATATTAGTATTAGAATTAATATTAAATTTGCATGATAATCTTTAATACACAACACAGATAACCGGAGCCGATACCAGTCTTCCCCAAAACATCCCCACTAACTGAGAGGTGAGGCCATGCCATAAAAACCTAAACAAATGAGCGATTTGGCAGCAGATGTGTTTACCTTAAAACTGAAGACAAACTTCCCTCCCTTGTAAAATCCCTGCAATAAGGAGCAAAGATAAAAATTAATGCATATGAAATGATCAAATCTTATACATTATGAAGGACTATAACATGCACACAAATGCCTTTTAATGGACACATACTTCCACCATAGCTAATTGACTACAAGAGTGTTATGGTGTTGGCATGGTGTGGGGATCGGTCTGCCACATGTGCAAACAATTTTTTTAACACACAAAACAAACAACCAGCAAATTAGGGCTGCCCCCAACTAAGATTTTCCTAGTCCACTGGTAGTGGTTCCGCCATTAGTTGAATAGTCACGTTCATGATATTAATTTAATTATGCAAATATGTACTAAGGGGGTTTTAGATAATGGTTTGAGTTACAGACAAAAACATTACAGACAAATACTAAGCCATAATAATAAGCCTTTAAAATATAAATTTTACATACGCATAAATGAATCTGCGTGACAAGTGAAATGACTATAAATCTGAGAACGCAAACAAAATACAAAGCCTGTACGTTATATAAAACAAATAACTAAAAGATAAAGCAGCAAACACTACATCAATATAGACAATTATCTGACTCTCATCACTATTTATTCCACATTCTCAGTTTTCTTATATGAGAAAGGAACACAGGACATTCTGAAAAGCTTAACATGGGGTTTAATATTTTGGGATGTTCTGCATTTATGTACATCAGGGATGGGGCCCGTATACGGCCCGCAGCATCTTCAAATACAGCCCGTTGGACTATATTATGCTCTCGTCAATTTTGATAAATTTGAGAAACAAGTTTAGGAAGGATGTTAATTCTAACACAAACTAGGAGAAGTCGCCATCGTTCCCGCCAATCACTGTAATTACAGCGTAGCAGGATGAGCGCACCAAATTGAACATCACGAAAATGAGCAAAAAGAAAAGAAAAATTGACTACGAAAATCGTGTTTTCCGGTCGAAATGGGAAACAGATTATCTTTTTACCGAGTATCAGTAAAAGTCAGTAAAAGTTTCTCATTGAGATGTCTGTTTGATAGTGTGAACTGTGAATGTTCTCTAAACTGAAAGGTAAATGCATGTGTTTGGGGGGTAGCATGCTATGGATTTTTAGCACTGAATGGTTATATTCTTATATTCAGTCAGGGATATCTTTAATAGTAATAACATGTTTTTGTGAAGCACTTTATTCAGGTTATGTTGAAAATGTTCTGTAAGATGGACCTTCGTACATTTGTTTTGTGTACATTCAGTGCAATTGAGATTTACATTTGCTTGTGGATGTAGTTGACCATTTAAATGAGCATAATTGCAGTTTTATACTTACAATTTTTAAAACACACACACACTGAACTAACTGTACACAGAGTTCCTTCAATAAAATTTCCCTCAATCAAATATTGAGGAAGATGATGCAAAATATGTGAGTGTAAATTAGTAATCTGGCCCCTTGGTTTAAAGGACAAAAATTACTGGCCCTCGTCATTATCAAAGTTGCCCATCCCTGATGTACATAGTATGCATTGTTAATAAGGTGTATCATGAATCTTGCCATTTGATCTTAATGGATAAAGCCAAATTAAGTGTTTCAGAATGCAAGGATATAAAAAGGATGGAGTGCTTAGCAGATCTGACAAGCTTAACATAGCCCTTTTTTGACCGCCATGTCCACACTTTGACAAACTTCAATATGCTCCTAATAATAGTGCACATTTATCTAGCGCAAGCTTGTAAAGCGGCTAACATTGTAAAGCGGCTAACATTGTAAAGCGGCTAACATTGTAAAGCGGCTAACATTAAGCTACTACTCACGTTTCAAATAGTTGATGTCTTTTTTTTGTGACTAACAGACTAATTTAAATTTGTTTAACTAAGCTTTCTCTTCGAGTAAGGATCAGTATAATGTTAGGGGCAGCCCTATAGCAAATATTAACAAAACTGCTGGATTGCTGATTTTAACAGTAATATTAAAAGTCTTGCTGTCTATTAAGTCTTGCTGTGTAAACGCAGCCTAAAACACACCAGTTTGTTTTTACACTGGAATGAAACTTTTACAATATCACATTTGAATGTAATAACCATCACTGATTTCAGTGTCATGAATGAAAAGAAGGTGAGAGAGTAAATGAAACCTCGTCCGGTGAGATGATCAGCTTGAAGTTAAGCAGGTCGTCCTGGTCTGGGAAAACGATCTCACATGTCTTAGGAAGGTTCAGCTCATTTATGTCTGACACACAAATACAGAAAAGCATTACATGCAGTTTATGTAAACACACTAATGACCGCCAAACAGCATACTTAAGTGCCTATAGTTTCAGCGAATAAGGACTTAACTTTAGTATAAAGGGGGCGTTATAAAGTCCCCTCTACACCAGCATGTTTTGCCCAGTCCCAATGCCACACAACAATTTGAAGCATGTCAAATGCGTCAAAAGTTTCTAAACACACATACATGAAGAGTTTTTAATATTAGATGTGTTATCATAGTAACCCATCAGCAGCGTCTTGATATTATTCTAAGTTGAAGCTAGTTCTGTAATTGTAAGAGGACTTTGTCAAAGTGACACACTTCCTGCTGTCAGCTGGTGATACTGTGGCCGTGAACCACAACAGCCACATCCCTGTAATCTGACCCCATGACCAAATCTAAATCAGACAATGTACACAGAAAATATAGGTTACTGGCCATGAATTTATTACCTTGCTGTGCAAAAAATGTTCAATACCAAAAAATGGTTTTGGAACACAGCTGCTATTATTTTATACATCCAAAATTCATTACAAAATGGCCGACATCTTCTTGGGTAGTTCACCTACTAGGAGCCCATTTGAAAGTTAAGAATGATGAGTATGAACCAGGTTTGGTGACTTAAGGTGAAACTCGCCCCACCATGCACTCCACACCCATATGTCTTACCTTTTGCCCAGGACTAATAACCAACAACTCTGATGTGTGTGGTAAATTTGTATGTGTTTATGCATTCTAGTGCCCCAAAAACACAGACAACCTTTAAAAGAATAATTAAACATTAAAGACTTGATGACCAATAATTAGCTGTTTTTAAAGTCGAACAAAACAGAGGTATCAATCATTGGACCAAAAACCTACCTTGGACCAAAACCCTTGTTTTTAAATAATTTTAAAAACAATCTTTTTTTTTTTTTACAGTTTTTTCCATTTTTTCTTTACTCACATGTCATTCTAAACCTATAGGACTTTTTTCTTCTGTAGAACTCAAAAGAAGATATTCTGAGAAATGTCTCAGTGGTTTTGTGTCATACAACAGAAATCAATAAGTGCACTATCGATTGGTTGCCAACATACTTCAAAATACCTTCGTTTGTGTTCCTCAGAAGAAAAAGGCACACAGGTTTGAACAACATGCGTTTGAGTAAATGATGGAAGAATTTTCTATCCCTTCGAGAACAGGTGTTATGCTGGACAGTATTTTAAAACAATATTTCCCATATTAGCAGAACAGCCTCCGTCTACTTTAAATATTGCCAGGTTACAAAACAGACTCTCTGCATCTAAAGCAGAAAAGCTAGTTCATGGATTCATGACCTCAATACTACATTACTGTAATGAACACAGGTATTACAGGTCTCTGTTAACAAGCTTCAGTGGGTTTGGATTATAGAGTTATATACATGGTTGTCATATGAACATTCATTTGTGGCCAGAGAAGTTTCATTTTCTTTCAAGGTTCTGTAAAAGTCATCATAAAATTTTTTTTAAAGAGTTTCCTGTACATTCAGCTTGAGCCTAAAGACACCAAAACATTTTTGAAACGCTGCTTTAAATGAACTTAGAAAAGCACTATACAAATAAATGTGACTTCAGTGTGATGAGTAATAAATAGGGTGTGTGGCTGTCCAGCTTTCTACTTATCATTCCACCTGTTGGTGTTACTATCCACTGGTTTGGTAGTTGTGTAATAGGATGATCATTTTGATGATAAATTACGTAATCTTAAAAAATAACACCCTTATTGCCTTATATATGATTTGATTGGTCTGTTACATCTTAACCTATAAATGACAATTGATCGTGCATCTAATGTGTATAAAGACTCACAGCAGATGTATAGTTGTATACATCCATCTAACACACATTGGCTCCAGCAGTTAGAGCTGGAGTGGGTGATCTCTGCCTTGCCTGTGCTGCAGTCATCTTAAAGGTAGGCTAGGCAGAGGCTAGTAACCAATCTTTAAAAGCATTACAAATAAACTGACTTGCTAAATTGACTGGACAGTTTACGTTTCCTTCAGTAGCATTGTGCTGTTTGTACAAAGGAAGCACACAATCATATTTTGTCTGTGAGGAAAACATCAACTTATAAAAAGTAGTTTTTGTCTTGTTTCAGTGGTATTTTAGTCTTTCATAAAATTCTGAACTGTGGAGAACTGTGTTTTTCACCGCACACTTTCAACTGACCGCGTTCCCCGCCGCACACTTTCAACTGACCGCGTTCTTCACCGCCGCACACTTTCAACTGACCGCGTTCTTCCCCGCCGCACACTTTCAACTGACCGCGTTCTTCCCCGCCGCACACTTTCAACTGACCGCGTTCTTCCCCGCCGCACACTTTCAACTGACCGCGTTCTTCCCCGC
>JAZGTK010013152.1:0-14483 GCA_036877625.1 Ambastaia sidthimunki | reverse complement strand
AAATGTTATTCTTAAGTTGTTAGGGATACATTTCAAAACCATTACAGCATAAAAATGTTTGAAGAATGAAAAAACTGGATGTTTTCAACATTTGTAGAACCTTCAAAACATTTTCATTGTATTTGTTACTTGATGGAAACGTTAGGGAAACATTCTTACAACCTAAAAATTGTTAGCTGGGTGGTGTAGTGTCATGTTCACAAGATACTGACTAAACACATCTTTTAAACAATTAAGAGATATATAACAGATAGATCATGTTTAAATGAACTCCTTGCATATTGTCTTAATTAAACACCTTTTTAGTGTTAAAAGGCACAAAAATACTAATTATGCTTTTTTTTAGGTACCTGATTATCTTCCATCAGAATGATAAGGTATCACACTAACCCAAAGTGGCCTACAGCACAGAGCGACAGATCCCTGATTCCTAATCCCACACTGCACTGTGTGATATCTGCGAGGTGTCTATCCGTCCATTAAACGACTCTGTGCTCTCCAAGGCAGCTATTGTACTACTAGTAGAATCCATTTCTAGAGTTTGTCAGCTTAATACAGATCGAGGATAATTCACAAATCCTCAATATAATCAGAGCTTAAGGGGATCAGCCGTGTGCTAAATATAAAAAGCCATCTGCCTGCCTTATGTGCAAGGTATACACTATAGTAAAAGCACATATAGTAAAAAACCCTGATTAAACGTAGCCAAACGTAGCACATATAGCTATAAGTCACTGACTTATAAGGACAACAACATATATTAGGTGACCTCTAACCTTGTACTGCCAATAGACCCTTCATGATTAGTCGTTTCGTCATGGCGGCCCACGGACCACCGCGTTGAAAAATAGCTCAACACAGTCAATCTCCATTTATTGAGTCTCACGCTCTGTTAGCGAGGCCTTCAGTAAGTCCTTTATTTCTCTCTTCCACTGACCTCTCACATGATTGATTAAGCGATTGGACCGGAAACGATACAGCTAGTTTTGTCTTGAATAAGGTTAATTGACCGACAGAGACCAATTCATTCCAGTGACACGTTCTGATAAGATTATTTGCAAACAGTGACCATTTCTTGACCTCAGTCTGTGAGGAAAGACGAAGAGAAGTTTCTCAACAGTAATTTTAGCTTCTCTAAAACTTCTTAAACTCAAGGGCAAGAGAGTATGGGAACATTTGGATCAGCATACCATACATTAACCTGTTTTAAAAATAAATATTAAAACAATACATGAAAGTTTAGACAGTACACAAAATTAAAAACAATCATGTTAATTGAGTAGATGAGAATTGGATGTCGTTTAATACATGTTTTTGATATATGTGAGAAATAACACAAAAAAACGTTCTTCTAACATTACGATTTTTTTGGACCTGCAAGAGAACTTCTAGAGAACGTTTGAGAACGTTCCCTGATACTTGGGAACTCCCATTCACAGTTAACAACAGATACTTCTTCTATTAAATAAGCATGAGTAAACCTAAATTCACCAAAATACATGCAAAAGGCTAAAATGCGCACTGTATTGTACATAGAAAAATGGAGATGTGAGTGGTGTGAAGTCTGTGAACGTTTCATCATGAAGGTGCTATCATTAGCTCCTCAGCAGGTCCCTCTGTGTCGCTCCACACTGCCCATTAGCAAACAACACGAAGCCACTCGGCAGCCATTAAACAGCCAAACGCACAAAGAGAAAGAACAGCAGCCCCACAAATAGACTCAAACAGAAACTCACTATCCGTTCTTTACTTCCCACAGCTGTCCGAGAGCTCAGAGCTGCTGAAACAAACTCTACGACGACGCTACACGCAAACAAATAAAGACAAGTGGGAGTTTAGCAGAAGGTTAAAAAAGCACATTTAGTCTGTGCTGTGAATTTAATCGAGAGGTTTGATAAAATGAGAAGCGTGTGGGTGAGTAGATGCATTTTTTATGTTTAGGCGTGTTTGCAGGCTACACAAAAATCAAAACACACGCAAAGACACGCAAACACAAGATGAGTTTCCAGAGCAACCAAGGATCTGAACTGAGCTTGTGGTTTTCATCAACATTTTAATGATAAATTGGCATTATATTTTGCTTATGTAGAAATCTTTCACATACAGTAATAATGCACTTTAGGCTGAGCTATATTGCACATTTAGAAATTGCTAACCCAACTAACAGGGAACATTCTCACAACGTTGGCTAATGTTCTGTAAAAGTTATCAAAAACGTTTTGCAGTAACATTTGTAGAACTTTTTAATATTATATATATATATATATATATATATATATATATATATATAAAAAAATGTTATTTTTAAGATGTTAGTGGAATGTTTTAAAAAATGTCTGAATAAGCAAAAATGTCAATACAACATCTAAAAAACTGAAGGTTTTGAATATTCTTAGAACGTTCACATTCACCTAGTTACTTTTTGTAACTTTATAGAAACATTAGGAAAACATTCTTACAACCTAAAATTGTTAGCTAGGGAGGCATTTAGCTTCACTTCCAATATAGCATAGCCTCTTTCACCTTACAGCTTCAATACAAACCCAACCAATCTAGGGTTTGAGGTAGTATTCCACAACCTTTAAATGAGGCAAAGTCACAGCTAAAACGAAAGAGTTTAATTCACTCAAACAGATGGCTTAGATCTGTTTGGAGAAAACTTCTACAAACTCTCTCTCTCACACACACTGTCACAAACGTACTCTTTTGAATAAAATCGAGACGGCGTGCTGGAGGCCTATGGATTTGCAGAGCAAGTAAACAGAGCCGATAGTCTAAGGAATGCTACGTCTCAATAATTTGTATCCTGGAGCACAGCTAACTTCCCCAACACAGAGAAACGAGGCACAGAGTGAATGCCAATGAGTCACTCAAGCCCTCAGCTACTTTCATCACAAACTTATTTGCATCTGCTCACAAACACATGCATGTACACACACACACACACATTTCTGAAGCAAAGACAGGGAGGCAAACGCACTCAGGAGGTGCAAGCATTACAAAAACCTGTATCTTCTTCAGTAACCACCCACAATCTAGTGTAACTAGGTACTAAAAGCAATGAAGTAGCCCTGTGCCATCCATATTTACAGTATTTACTGTTATTTTTACAAAAGTATACGCATCTATGTAAATAAAGTTCATTACAGATGCCACCTGACGATTGCAAAAACATATGCAAACGCAAATAAATGCAACTATGATTCCCAACAAACTAAATATCTCTAAAGTTATTCATAAACATACATTCGATAAACTATATCGAAGGTTTCCTTGCCGACACAGCAGGACAACATGCTGCATAAACTCACGCTGGCAGTAGTCCTTATTCTCCTCGAAGCCCGGCCTGCAGACACAGCGTCCGATGGGCACCAGCCACCCGCCATCACCACTGCAGTACATCCTCGGTGCCTCAAACTCCTCCGAGTCGTTCACACAGGATCCCCTCACCTCCACCAAAGCAGAGTCTCCACCCGTCACTGTGTCAGAAAACTGGGCCAAATTAAGCACCGTAAGAGGACACTTCTTATAGAAGACCCGCAGGGACACCAAAGCAATGCAAGCTCCGACGTCTTGGAAGGCCAGATAGAAACCCTTCTTGCTCAAGTTACTGATGTCCCTCACTTCCGTGTTGAGTTTCATGACACGATCGCCAACGTCGGTCTGCGTGAAGCTCTCGTCGGCCGCGATGGTGTCGATTTTGATGTACTGGCTCTCCTTGATGAACCACAGGTTGGGGTTGTTGGACTCGTAGTAGTACATATTGAAGGTTTCCTTACAGGTTCCCGGGACTCCGGGCAGGCTGTTGCAGTCCCGCAGGGTGAATTTGATCTCGATGTAGACACGTTGCGCGCCGTCTCGCGGGATGTGCCGTGTGCGGAGCCAGTTGTTCTGATTGGCCTCCATCACGTTGCACACCTGGTAGGAGCGCATGGGTGTGTTCCTCTCATCCATCACACTGATCTCCTCCCACTGCAAACAGACAGAAGAACAGTCATGGTTGAGAAATGGTGCACGTCCATTTTTTACTCACAGTGTTCATCACATTTAAACTGAACAGTGTTGACTTGACATTTTAAAGGGCAGTACCACTTTTTGTAAGCCCAAGATAATAAAAAAATACAAAATACTATCTAGTAAGTACATATTTAATACTTAATATTTTGTTTTTTTCTATTTTTTGTAAGCACAGGAAAACTAGATCATGTTTGGTATTTACATTCAATGATCAAATCTTTCATCAAACTTTTATCAAAATCAATTTTTCTATACAGTATATAACACTTTTACATATGAGTAAATTCTAAACTCTGGGTATAAAATATGTTATTTAATGTTAATTTATGGAACATATAGCTCGGCTCATATTTGATGTGTTATGTCAGTTGTGTAGATAACATTAGATACAGTATTTTAAGGAATTTTGTCCTCCATCATCTGCAATCTTCTGCCACTCGTCTAAAGTTCCTTCATTTGAAACACATCATGCATAAGTACATCTCACTTCTAAAAGGGAAAGCAAATAAACCATCCAGGGTGTCTTGAAGAGGTGAACGCCTGGTTCTCCAAAACGATTCTGTCTAATTTGCAGTGGAGATGGGCTGAAGGACCACCAGTTCAGTTCTAAGTGATTACAGAATTCATTTAATCCAGCGATCAATCAGCCAAAAACATGCTAGACTTCAAATGAAAAACACACAGGAATCGTTGCCTTCCAGATTGCCTGAGCACTTGAGCTCCCACTCGATGGCATACCCCTTAGATCTGGTGAATAGTGCATGATGGGAGAAAGAAACCAGGGGACGTTACGACTGGTTTTCTATGAGAGCAGCTTGTCCGTTTAACAATACTTAAACTGAGTGGCAAACGGTCAAGGAGACCTCCCTGCTAACAGGAAACATTCTCTAAACACTGGCTAACGTTCTCTAGAAGTTCTCAAGAAGTAATCAAAAAGTTAGTAGAACTTTTTTTAACATTACTTATCATATACCAGAAACGTTTTTCTTAAGTTCTTAGTGAAAAATGTTCAGAAATATTCTTAGAACCTAATATTGTTAGTATTGTTATTCACTGAACCAGTGAAGTCTGCAGCGTACATCACGGCCCACTCCTGCCATGATGTCATAGTACGTAATGATGCAAGCGTTTTGTGACATTGACATCAGCTTGCAGTTAAAAAAAGTGATCAGGACGTGCGGGTCAATTGCTAGAACAGTCAGCTTTAAACCGATCCATATGCTTACTGGCTGCAGTGGGTGGAAGTCAGAGATCAAAGTGACAAGGCTGCTAAATGCGAGGGTTCGTTTTTCCCTCAAGTGCAATAATTACGACATCTGAAAGATTATTTATACAAGCATGAAGGCAGGTTTATGCCTTTCTGTTTATTTTCAGACGCTGTATGAACTTAACCGCTATGGAAACTTTCATTGAGGATGCATTGTGGGACTCACGCAGACCCAGCTAACGGAAACATTCTCAGAACATTCACTAACATTCTCTAAAAGTTCTTTCAAGAATCTCAAGAAGTTTCTGCAGTAACATTATTGGAACTTTTTTAATGTAAATACATCAAAAATGTTATTCTTAAGTAGTTAGTGGATCATTTTAAAAATGTTACAGAATAAAAAAGTTTGAATAAGGATCTTTTATCCAAGCAATAACGTTAATACCACATCTAAAAAACTGAAACATTCCTAGAACTTTCAAAATAACATTTGTAACATTTTTGTAATTGAATGGAAACGTTATGGACACTTCTTACAACCTGAAATTGTTAGCTGGGGATGGGTGATTTTACAAACGTCTGCAGGTTTGTTTTACACAGTCCAGATCTCCCCACATGCACAATAAAGTTACACATTTCTGCATGCTGTGGGAGGGTTTAACCATATGAAAGGAAACTGGCCATGTGCGATTCATATATGTGTGAAAGAAACTAGCTAACCTGCACCAAAAGTGATGCAAACTCTAAAACACACACAGGTCTTCCTGCACACAGCTTTTCCAACACACACACAATTGTTGAGTGAAAAACAGACTATTTGGACAGAAGGGAAAGCTTAGCCACTCTCAATCAGAGCAGCAGTCATAAGTGTGACGTGGGCGTCCTGTTAATTAGCCTCTCCAGCTGGCCGCTTCCCCTGGAGTCCCATCTGAAATACCTTAACTCCACTCCCTGGTCACCCTTCACAGGGTCCGGCGGCTTTGAAGCCAGGCAAACATGTCAGTTTAGGGGTCTGCTTAGCCCATCATTGGCTTAACTTAATTGCAGCCCACAATCATCTGGTAGTTTAAGATACTTAAATGCAATTGACTTTAAATCCCTAAAAGATGATCTGTTTTTAGGGAGACGCCCCCTTTTGCAGGACGTTATTAGGGTAACCTGTTTTCTGTCACTCTGTGTGAATTATTCCCTTCTATTTTGGTTACAGACACACACACACACACACACACACAGCCTAAATGACTTGCACCATTTGAGAGCTGATCCAAAACAAACCTTCCACATCTGGGACAGGGAAAGCTGTATTAGTCTTGACCTGCAGAGGGCAAGTGGCAGTAGATTGAGTCAGTAAGGTAAATATCCAGAGGTGGTGAACTGGCCGCTTTGGGGACGTGTCGGTCTTTCCTGTGAGTCTCTCCAGAATACTGCAGCGCCGCAGGTCAGGGGTCACCGCGATAATCCTCAGCTATGAAACGCAAGCCCCAGCTGTGAGACCTGACGAAGCCTTACATCCAGCTAACGTTCTCAAAATGTTAGCTAACCTTCTCTCAAAGTTCTCTCAAAGTCATCAAAAACATTTTGTCTGTAACTATAGTAGAACTTTTAAAAACGTTATTTATCATATATATCAAAAACGTTATTCCAATGTAGTTAGTGGAACGTTTTAAGAAATGTTTGAATGACGTTCTTATAATCAAACAGTACTGTTAACACAATGTCTAAAAAGCTGGATGTTTTAAACATTTTTAATGGTTTTGTTACTAATCGAAACATTAGGGAAACGTTCTTACAACCTTCCTATTAAAACACCTGCCATACATGAAAAACAAACCCAACTTCTACTATCACTAAATCTAAGGTAAACACGCCACAAAATCACAAGAGTAAGTTCTGTTAAGTACTTTTCATAACACACTTAACATGACGATACAGTCGTGGCATGTAGTCTTTTAAGACATAAGTAATGAAAGTCTTTTCATTTAGATTATTAATCTGACATGTCATGGTGATATATGAAGGTTATTGTGGTTAAAATAGTTAACAGTTATTATTAAAAGGCCAGAGTGTCTATTTAAAAGCTTCAGTGAGATCAAGGTTGTGTCCTAACTCTACATTGTACTTGAAGTATACACTTGATTGATGATGGGACAGAATATACTTCTGAGTAGGGTGCAAGACAGTACGCCAGTGCTGGAACAAAATACAGTCTTAAAAACATCACAAAACTGGTAAAATCTACCTTAATTTATCACTTTAATCATTAACTTTACCCATTTAAAACCGCTCTGACCTTGAGCCTAACATTCCCAGCACATTTTCCTACAAAAAAAAACAGGACTGTCACAAACCCGCCCTCTTTTGTAGCACAAGGGATTCTGGGTAATTTTTGCCCACAAAACATGCTAGATTATACAGATCGTATGTGAATTGGGAAGCAGCCCAGGATAAATAAAGCCCCTGTGGAGACTCCACTTATCTGCTGAGAGGCTACAAAGATGGTTCACCCACACTACACCAGCACACAAATTCACTACAGTAATCCGCACCCTCCAAGCCGTTTACACACGCTAATCTTCCTGACACTCATTTGAGAAACCTATCAGGCATATTGCGAATATTAAAAATGACCAATATTACATCCACTATTACTACATCAGCATCCTGTTTGTCTTTTGAAATGCCAGCGTTGTCTTCTTCCACCTGCATCATTCGGTATTCACCATCTCTGTTACAGAGAGCTGGTAGGTTTGTGTTATCAACCGAATATAATTTATGCAATGTCACACTCTATTATGCAAGTCTAATATTTCTCAATTTGAGTTCTGTCTGCTGTACTATTTTCAGCAAAGTTGAAAAATCGTTGGTAAATTCGGCTCGCCTCCAGATTTAGCCGCTTGTGGACGAGCTTCTGCTAGTGTGTGTGTGACATCGGGCAATCTGATCTAGCGCCTGACGGCTCTATTAAATCATTTAAAAGGCGGCTGTGAAATCCCAAAGATTGATTTTCTTTTAAGCTCACCATGGTTTTTGCTAACTTGATTATTTTTAGACCACTTTGGGTACATCGAAAAAGACAAGAGGCGGGTTCCTCAGATCCACTCAGAATAAACCTCTCCCTCTTCTGCTCTCTGGCACTGGGGATTGTGTTCCTGCTTTAGAGACTCTTAATCTTGACGTCTTCCTCAAATAAATTGGAAGAAAGCGAGCGGGTAGGTGGAGTTAAGCCGAACTGAGCCGCTCTTGGCTGGAAACAGGACTAAGCTCTCAAAGCCCTCTTGTGAATGTAGACTTCACAGATGACCTTGAGACCACGTCCCATAACACGCTTGGGCTGGATCGATACCAGAATTTTGGTTTTGGTATGATACTGGCATATGTTACCTCAAACCCTGCTAGCAGGGAACGTTCTCAGATTGTTGCCTAATGTTTCCAAAAGTTTCATAGTTATCATAAGCATTCTTGAAGTAACATTAGTAGAACATTTTTAAATGTTATGCATCCTAAATACTCTTATAAAGAAGCAATAATGTTAATACAACGTCTAAAAACTTTCAAAATAACATTTTTAACATTTTTGCTGCCTTATGGAAAGGTCAGGAAAACGTTCTTACAACCTAAACCAAACAACTGATGAACATTAAAAAGATGTATCAATGTTACTGCTGGTTTTGATTAACCATATGCATCAACAAATTAATTTTATGCTTCACATGCACAAACAAAATATTGGCATTCGGGTCAGGTACCAAAATTTGCAAAATGACCCTGAAAACATGGAACCAAAAACAGCAGCCCCTCTGTATTTACACTTCAGATTTTGCTTAAAGTCTTTCCCATAGTTCAAATTTACGCAGTGACAGCATTCGTGCTTATGAATATGCATATAAAGTTAAGACCTGACCATGTGAAATTCCAGCCCATGTATGAGGTGACAGCATGATTACCAATGATTGTTTGCAGGGAAAATCGTGTTTGAGGGGTTTAAAAGTGAGTCCCAGGAGCATAAATTCATTTTAATTTTAAAACAGTTTGTAGGTCCCTACGCAGTTCAAATCATTTTGTCTAGAACAGGCACTGGGACAAAACACACTATAATTTTGGCTGGGTGCGAGAGTCAGAAATGATTAAAGGCGTTTGAGGTGTGTGTGTGTTTGTGTCTTAATTTTGATTGGTCGGGTTACTCACCCCTTCTGCTGGATAGGCCTCCCAGCCGAGGTCCCCCAGAGCGGACATGGTGTCCAACAATGTAACTACAGAGGCGGAGGAGAGAGAGAAAGACAGAGAGAAAGAGCACATGGGGAAGAAAAAAAATAACAGAAACAATTTGTTAAAGTTCAGTCAACCTCGTGACATATTATGAAGAACATAATCTGGTTAAATGAGATCGCATATTTGACGAGTAAATCACATGGAAGTTGCTGACAATCAGCTTCGTAGCCTGAGGGACGAGAGTGCAGCCCTACAGTTTAAATCATTCTCACAATGTCCTCGTTCATCGTGCAGGGAAACCTAATGCTGGGAACCTCTGACAAGAAAAAGACTGTTTTGTAAATCAGAGGCATCAATAAAAACACTTTTATGGCTTACTCTGCATTACAGGCAAAACAAAGTTCACCCTCAGTTACAGTATTGATGGTATTAATTTTCCTTTCCGGTGTGTGTGTGTGTGTGTGTTTCTACCACTGTGGGGACCAAATGTCTCCACAAGGATAGTAAAAGTCACACACACCTACACTGTGGGGAGCAGCCAGCGGCACATACTAAATGATGCTTTTTGAAATGTAAAAAGGTTTCTATGAGGGAAAGGTTTAAGGGACAGAATATACAAAATATAAACCATTCCGTCTATGGAATGTCCTCATAAACCACATATGCTAACATATGTGTGTGTGTGTGTGTCTCAAAGGCAATTGGGTCAACAAACCATCTAAGCAGCTATTTAATGTTGGTGCTGGTTTCCTGAACACTCTGAATGTCTCACACTGTGTTTTCCTACTATGAGATACATATTCCTGAGTAATTAAGTTCTTGGCACCATCAGCTATTAATTTTTAATCAGTTCAGATGTTGCTTTTCCTGTTGAGGAAATATATATATAATATATACAAATGCAAACTTTAATAATGCATTTAATGCTTTGCCAGGGAACACACATACTGATAAAATGCATAACATAAAAACACTGTAAGTCACTTTGGATAAAATTGTCTGTGTGTTAAATGAATAAAACATACATTTAAATGCCTCAATGTTCAGAAACACAGATTTATTTTTTTATTGACATTTCTGTTTGGTGGTCGCCTCTATTTTCATAGTGCTTTGAACAACAGAGATTCAAAGCAACTTCACAGTAATAAACAGGAATGTAATAATAAGTAATGCAAATAATAATGAGAAAGTACCTCGGATATGAGGCTGCTGTGACAAACAGACCAAAATTTAGTTCATTATTCACTGAAAATCTTTAAATGTATTTGCAATGTACTTAACAACTCATGAGAGCAGCAGTGATGTCCAATTAATGAACACATTATTTTTTGTGTCAAAACTTTCCATTTATTGATTGATCCAGTTCATAAAACGGGTCTGAATGATTTGTTCATGACCCAATGAACCAGTCACGGCAGCTACCAGCTCACTGCAGATGAAGATTATCAGTAAATAATGAACTCAGTTATATTCCAGCTAACAATTCTACAAACATTCAAAGCACATTCAACATTTTTAGATTTTGTATTAACATTGTTGATTAGTTTTAAAAAAGTTATTCACACATCTTCGGATTCTGTAACATTTTGAAAACGTTACACTAACAACTTCAGAATAACGTTTTGTTCATAATGTTAAAAACGTTCTACTAACATTACTGTAAGAAACATTTGAGAACTTTGAGAGAATTTTTAGATAACATTTGCCAACGTTCTGAGAATGTTCCCTATTAGAAATGAATGTCATATGGACCATTTTTATAACATTTGTTTGGTGCTTTAACATCTTTTTTAAACCTTAAAAACGGTTGTGGTTATTCATGTAAACACAAAAGCGGTTTCCTAAAAAATAATTCCTTTTTTGTATTTTACAGAAGAAAGTCAGTCCGTTCTGGAATGACATGATGGTGAGTATATGACAAAGTTTTCCTTTATAGCTAAATTTTTCCGCTAGGCACATACGTTTATGAAAAAACAATGGCAAAACACTGCCAAACATAGTTCCATTCAATATAACTTGAACTGAGCAAATGAAGTCATGTTTGTGTGTGCGTATTGTATTACTGTATATATAAACATGATGAATGTCCACACACACTCTCTCTCACATACACATACTTTTTCATTCTTGTCTTCTCTGCAGCCAACAGCACTTTCAAAGACACATTTCCAGTCAATACTTCAGGATATCAGCATAAACGAATGCTGAGCAAGGCACATTTGACGTATTGGCACACATTCAAGTTATTGGCATGCTGGTCTTAAGTGGTTTAATAGCCTTGTTTGCCTTTCACCCTCTCAAAAGTCAATGTATTAAAAAGATTTGGTCAAAAACGATAGAAAGTGAAAGTTTTAAGTGTGTTCTGCTATTATGTGTATACGTGTGTGTGTGTATTCAGCTATCAATGTTTGATTTCAGTAAGTAACAAAACGTTAACAATGTTATTTTGACAGTTGACAGAATGTTTCAAATGTCCAAATATATAGACGAAGTATTAACATTTTTTTACATTCTGTAGTTTTTAAAACGTTCAACTAACTACTTAAGAATAACGTTTTGATATATGACATTAAAAACATTCTGCTAATGTTAGTGCAAAAATGTTTTTGATAACTGAGAGATTTTTAGAGAACGTTAGCTAAAACATTTCTTGTCAGCGGTGGAGGGGGGCTGATTTATAGTGACAGTTATAAAACTGTAGATTTAAGATTTATGGACTAGGGTTCATGTTTCATAAATAGTTCCCCCACACTGACTATAACCCTTCACTCGATGAGAGAGATCCACTTCACCTCTAAGTGCTGTAGACCACAAAACTCTCCAAACTACTACAGTACACTGCTGAGAACCTTTGAAAGTTCACAGTTCACGTGTGACGAGGTTAACCAATCAAAACACGGTCAATTTACTTAATTCTAAAACAGTCATTAATCCTGTTTTGACATTGAAATGTCAAAAATGGTGACAAATGGTAAAGTTAAGAATGTTTCTGGTACAACAACGCTTAACAACAGCTATATTAATGGAACTGATGAAAGCTCACAGAATTCTCACACAATCACTCCATTAAACTTTAACTCCATTAAAGCAAAAAAAAAAAACCTTAAATGCCAAATAGAAACTGTTTAATACCTCAATTGTTTCTAGACAGCAATAAGTTTAAATACAGTAAATTGAGACGAGTCAGGTCAAGGTCTCAGATATTGCTCAGATATTCCTCCTTCTAAGACAAACACTTCAGTAATCTGGGTGACTTTATTAGACTTTCAGAAACAAATCTCAGACTTTATTCAAATGTACCAAGATACCAAAGTAGGTCTGTGAAAGTCAAAGAAATCAATATGACCTCATACATTTCTCATCAGTTTCCATCAAGACCAATTTATCTGGGCTATGCTAGCTGCATTATTTTTATAGCACTAAGCTCATACTGGATGTTAACAATTGTCTGATTGTTTTCTTTATATTTCTCCTCAGAGATTTGTGGAAACATCTATAAGGAATGAAACAACTGAGAACTTTGTTACGTCTCCTGAGCTGTGAAAGAGCAACTACTGAGCAATACAGTTTGCTCGCTCTCTCTCTCTCTCTTTCTCTCTCTCTCTCTCTCTCTCTCTCTCTCTCTCTCTCTCATCCGAATCGTCTGGATTGATGAGGAACACTTTTCCACACAGCTGCACACCTGATGCTCTTAACATCCAGTGACAGTGACATATGTAAATAAATAAAATTGCAGTGAAAGTGTGTCAGAGTGTTTGCCGAGGCCGTTTGCTCAGTGAGCAGGTAACATTTTACTCAGTAAAGGTCACGCTTTAAACTGCACAACAGAAAAATGAGCCGTTCTGTGCTGTCTGCCTGGTTAAACCCAGCTAAGAGTTTTGGGTTATAAGATTGTTACGTAACATTTCCGTTAAGTAACAAAAACAACGAAAACGTTATTTAGAAAGTTTTGCGAACATTCACAACGTCAGTTTTTTTAAACATTATTTTAACATTACTGCTAGGTTGTAAGAAAGTTATTCAAACCTTTTATTAATTCAAACTTTTTTTAATTCAGTATATTTTAAGAATAATGTGTAATGTAAAACTACTTAAGAATAACAATTTTGATATTTGATGTAACATTAGAAAATCATTCTACTAACATTACTGCAGGAACGTTTTTGATAACTTTAAGAAAACTTTGAGAGAACATAACATTCTGAGAACAGTTCCTGTTTGCTGGGAACCTACTGATTACTGATGTCTAGCGTGAGGACGAACACTAACCCCATACATCAGCCGTGTGGATGAGAACCACTCGGTTCCAAAGCATTGAAAGAGAAGAAACAGTTTGAGCTGAGGAAGAGAAACAGCAGAACAAATGTGGATAACACGTGGATAACTGTTATATCAATTACTCATAACAGCTGCAGATGAAGCCTGTGGGGGCAAAACAAAAGAGTTCAGCGCTAAGACCTTGATATAACAAAACATAACACCTCGTTCTTCCTCTCTGAGGCTTTATGAACACAACCACATTTCTCTTCTCCTCTGTCTCTGCGTCTTAAGGGCTTTACGTGATAAATACGTCTCCTTTTTGGAGCAGAAACTATTATGCATTTCATTAGTGCTCTTGCTAACACAAGCATCACTTTTACTACTGCTAAGACTTAAGCATAACAATTACAACAAACCCTTCACAAACATTAAACTTCAACATGTACGTGATTCATCAGTGTTTGTGCTATTGATTTAAATGACAGCTAAAACTGTACAGTGTGCTATTACTTCTTTAAGCAATCGGGCTAAATCTACAGAAACCAGTTTTATCTGTTTATTAAACCTGCAATTCATATTTTTTTGGTTAAAGATAAACAGTTATTGAGGTAGTACTGAACAGATGAGTGTTCACACCAGCTGTAAGCTCATAATAATGATTTATAATTTAAGCCATCAGGGAAATACGATTTCCCGGGAAATATCAGTTTGGCTTCAACATACGTAAGGAAAAGTTCTCTGGACCATAAGCTTTCCACCGGCCATTTTCCAGCCCCTCTCTCGTTCTGTT
>JAZGTK010013151.1:0-14487 GCA_036877625.1 Ambastaia sidthimunki | reverse complement strand
CACGCACCTGGTGATGACCCCATGGGCTACGAGAGCAGTGCTGAGAGGTGGAGTCCAGTTCAGAGTGTGGAGAAGATCCTGCTGTCTGTGGTCAGCATGCTCGCCGGTCAGTCACCGTCTAATATAAATCACAAACAAGCCAATTAGAACTGACACACAGCTACGTGTCATGAGATTTTGAACTGCTACGCAGTTCACACAAAAACGAAAGTTTACTCCGCCCTTGTTTTTTCTTAACATCCAGTTCTAACCAGACATGATGCAACAAGAGTCCAGCAAAAAGCAGTTTGTTCATCGATGCTAATTGCCAAAATAATGTTCTGGGTGATCTAATGCTTTATGCTTTTGAGTGTGTTTTTTTTATTATCTATTTTTAAGTTACATTTTACGGCATGTTTTGTCTTCGCTGGATAGGAGAGTGTAGTAGAAACAGGAAGTTACAGGTTTGTAGAACGTGGTCGGGACTTGCACCAGTGCGAGATATCGGAGTGATGCCCATAAGCCTATGACTCTGACATAAATGGATTTACATAATTTACATCTTGTCACTGCTAAAATACAGTAATCGTCTTCTGTGTGTTCCTACAGAACCCAATGATGAGAGCGGAGCAAACGTGGATGCTTCTAAGATGTGGCGTGAGGACAGAGATCAGTTCAGTCAGCTAGCCAAGCAGATTGTGCGCAAATCTCTCAGTCTCTGACTCTCCTGCACACACACACACACACACACACACTCTGGGACAGCTGAGACTGACGTGTATGAGGACACAAACTCCCAACAGAAGAGCAGAGTTTCTGTGCTGAGTGTTGTCGTGTACAACCACCTACCTCCACCAGTGTGAGCACTTTATTCCCACCCAGGCTTTGGTACCCTCCTCCTGGTCCTCCCCTCCACTGCAGTTAGGTTGATAAGTGGACAAACAGTTTGAAGAATGCAAAACATTATACATTTAACAGACAGTATTCCAACAGAAGGTCAAGAGCCAATCACAGAATAAATACAAGCGATAACCAATAGGAATGCAGCTTTTGGTTTGACAACAGTATGCAACGTAAGGAAAATCATACTGAGGCAGTAACTGAGACTTTATCACAATTTGTTACTGATCTTCAACGAAAAGATTACATCTGTGGATGCAAGTTCAGTAATATAATTAATAATAATATATAGTAATATATATATCAATATTATAATTAATCCCACAAAATGTGTTAATATAAATTTTTAAAGTGAGCTGGAATTATCCTCCTGGAAAAAGACACAGCAAAAAGTCTGGCTTTAAAATACACCTTCTGTAGCTTTTTGTTTGGTCATTTGTTTAGTTTTTCATCTGTTTTTAGGGATTAAGTAAAGCCAATAAAAAAATGTTGATTTGTGAAATTCTTTGCGCTTTACAAAATAAATAAATCTAAAGAGTTTGTTGTGTCCAAAATTGCATTGCAAAAGGTGTGGGGCTGTGTGCTTTTACAGGACCACACTGTGGTACATTTTCAGTGACCTGCAGGTGGATCTGAACCTCATTGTGCGTTGTTGATATCAAACCTGTTGAAGTTGGCAGAGTTTATTCAGAACTTACAGAGTCTGACCGCAGAAGTAGCTGATTTTTTATGTGCGGTAGGTATATCAGCTGATGTGGGACAGTCACCTTTGTGTGTTTCTTTAAAATACCATAAAAATGCTTTTTGTAACTGTAAAAGGTCATTATGTTATAAACTTTTATGTGATTTTCTGCAATCTAAAATTGTTCTTCTAAGCCACGCCACAAAGTATTACAAAATAAAAATTATTGCGATTTGTGTGCAGAGTGATTATTATTATCTCTGATAAATCTGCACAAACAACATTTAACATGCAGGTCACAGATTCCAGAGGTCACGTCAAAGATCTGTTCTCTGTTTATCTGTTTTATGATGAGCATTGTAATTCATTTGAAACAGTTCAATAAACAATGATTTAATATTAATTGGCAATGTTTAATTTAAAACAATCATCTCATGACTTTATTTACACATTTGTAAATAAAGTTTAAATGCATTCATGCCTCTCTAAGCTGCATTCAACTTTGTAACTAAATCTAATAGATGCAGATTCTGTATCATCTCTGCCTCAATTTTTAATGTCTTGTTTTTTTTAGGTAAACAGCATTAAGAGATTTGAAATATCTGTGATCAAAGTCTTTTAGTATTGAGGACACTTAACCGTGTGGTGAACCATGTTTGGTGAACAATAACGTTAGTTTATTATGTTATAAAATTCCTTCACATGGTTTCCAGGAATCTAAAACGGTTCTTTCCACACCACGATGGAAAGTACAATGTACAAAATCAATCGTAAGAATGAAAGTAAAAGTATCCAGTCAGAATAAATACAGGTATTTTAATAACTTAAATGATTAAATTAGTTTTCTTACTTTAGCCTTTTTATAGAGAGGCTTTATTGCAATTAAGGGTTAAAAGAAATAAACAAATAGAGAAATGAAACACCACAGATCCTGTGTGTACTTTTAAGAGGAATCAACCCACATGTGACTTACTAGTAGATAAAAACAAATCAGAGTTCATCAGGGCTGTTTCTGTTTCATAGCAAGTATAAATGTACACTGGATTTAAAGGAAACTGCTGCCTCAGTGGGTTTAAAGGTCCTATTATACTGACAGCTGATAAAAGTGATGCACAGACACACTTTAAACACACTTGTGTTTATAATGAGGAATAAGTTATTACATAAAATAAACAGCTGCATAAATTACAGACACACTGGATCTGTTAGTAATAGTTACAGTTGCACTACCGGTTAGTATGAAGTCAACTTTCAGTGGTTACTGTAACCTGTTTAGTGAGTGTGAGATATCAATACCAGTTTAATGTTTATTATTGTTGTGGGCTGTATAAGTCTTAATTGAAAAGACATTTTAAATGGCTCAAAGAATTGAGGTCTTTTAATTGTCTTTCGAAACACTTTTACACTATTATCAATAATCTGTAACAAACTAATAACTTAATTCATGTCTTATCTCTACTCAGATAGCCATTCAGGTCAACTACTTATACATTGTCATTTCCTCATAAAAGACTGGTGGCAAGCCCACATCGTAACTCTAAAGTAAATATGTTTTAAATAAAATCAAGCACAATACTGTAAAAACATTCATACAACATTCTCACCCATCCAATCAATTTAAAAAGATAAAAGGGGAAAATTGAGAAATTTAGGAATCTAAAACTGAAATGTTGGTCTTAGCAGAAAACAGACATGTGCAGACCTTGATTTCCTTGTTTTGCAATAACCCCACCATAAAAAACAACTTCCTTAGTGACGTGAGACTGTATATAAGCAGATAAACTGCTATTACAACATCATTCACTGAGCAGAAAGACTTTTGACTTTCAGGTTGTTGAGGCAGATCAGCAAGAACAATATCTACGATGGAACGAGAAGTTGTTTTGGAGGCACTTTCTGCTCTTCTTGATATTCCTGTGAAGCCGAACACTGCACAGAAAATGATGTCCAAAGCTGATGAGCTCAATATATATAATTTTCTGACGACATTCATGTATGGAAAACTTATGGGTCAGGCTTCTAGTTTTCTCCCTCAGTCAGTGCTGGGAGTCAGCAGAGATTTTCGCCAGGAGCTGTTTGTGGACATGGATCAATTCTTTGACCCACGATATGATTTTGATTTCAGACACTGTACTGACAGATCAGTTTGCATGCGTGGAAATGAGCCATACAAACGTCCATGTGGCTGGTACCGTTTTGCTATCAAAGTCCTGAACAAGTATCCTGATGGAAACGTCTGGCTGGGCACAGATGGATGGAGGAGTCACTCAGTGGCCGGCGAGTGGCCCGTCTCCTATCATGGAACCAGCCTTGATGGGGCTAAAGGAATCGTTACATCTAATTACATGGCAGGTGCTGGACAACTGTATGGAAGAGGAATCTACTCAACTTATGACATCGATCAGGCTTCCGGCTACAGCAAAGAATTTACATCCAAAACAGACGGGAAGACATACAGAGTCATCATGCAGAACCGGATCAATCCACAGATGAGGAAAGTGTGTCAGAGGAAAGATTACTGGCTGATTGAGGTTCCTCACGGCACCTCACCTGCTAAAGAAAAAGAAATCGTGGAGAAATCTATTCGTCCTTATGGGATTCTGTTGAAAAAGGTCTCTTAATGAGACACGTGTTCATTTTACTAGCCAACAGGGACTTTGTGTGGCAGTTTAACACTTGTGGGATCATTGTAACTTTGAATGAATACATTTTTAAATTGTATTACTTTTAGGTTTTGGTTTATTTACATGATTGTACTTGATTCCTATAATGTCAGGTATATTATGTTATATATCATACATATCACTTTTATATATATATATATATATATATCAGTTCTTTGTTTGTGTGATTATATATGATTATATATGCAGGCTGAAAAGATTTGCTTTAGTAGTCTTTTGATACTCTTGTTAAAATACTCTTTTCTTGTATAATGTGAGAGTTTCGTTTTCTTGGATTAGTGTCCGTGATTAATAATTAAATGAAATCATTTTAAGTGTAAAGTGATACAGTGTGTAAAGGGTGTAAATGAATGATTGTTTTTGTGACAATAAAGATATATCAGAACACTTTAAATTCACGTTTATATGTGGACTTGGTTGCGTTTAAAACGTGTTACATTGCAAACACGGCTGTTCGATTAAAACCAGCGCCCGTCACGAACCTGAAAAATCAATTCATTTTAATCTGAAATGCATCCCAATAACGTTTCTTTTCATCAGAAGAGCTACATTTAGCCAGATAAAAACATTTTCGACTTCATAACCACAATAAATATTTGTAAAAGATATTGTTTAGTGTTAAACATTTATCGCTTGTTTCGTGTTTGCTACGAGCTTTAAAACTCACCTCGTGTTTCCTGCATTGAACGCCAGAGGGCGCTCGAGCCTAAAGAGCAGTTTGTCATCGAGCGCATTTAATAGTGAAAGTTATGCGCAATAACCACTAAATAAATATTAAAAATGTATAAAAAAATAGTTAAAAAACAAATCACTTTCAATTACAGTGCATGGAGCTGCTACATAAATGTTACAACTATACGAAACATCTTATACATGAAATTGGAAGAGAACGCGAAGCTACGTCACACCGCGTTGCATGCTGGGGCGGCGTCGTGCTGATACTGAAATGAATAAAGATATAGATGCATTTGTTTTATTTTTGCCTGGAAATTAAATCTAAACATTTTTCATGGTGTCATTTGCAGGGAAGAGACGTTATTTTACTGCATGATGATTTGACACAGATTGTATGTTGTTGCAAAATATAAAGTTAAAATCAAGGCCTGTTGCTACTAATTACACACACACACATTTATATATAATAAGGAATTAGACATATATGAAAAGGGATGTTTTAAAAAACTTTATTTGTATTAGAACAATTTTTTCAGCGCTTTAATAACAAGTTGGCAAACAGGTGTCACAGAAACATGAAGTCTTTTGTATTTCTGTCATTACTTTGGCATCAGTCATGATTGGTTTTCTACAATAGCCAAAACAACATACAGCTCTGTCATATATATTATAAAATCATTGATGCAATTAAAATCACAGAAGATATGCAAATACAGATTAGCAGTTACAAGCATAAGCAACAATGAGTTCAAATTTGTTATTCTTTTAAGTCCCAAAAGTAAAACCATTTTCACATCTCAAAGATCTCTCCACCCAAAGCAAAGATACACACGTATGATTTTGTTCATCACTGAAATATATTGAAATGAAAAAATATTGAAATTACTCACATAGAAGGCAACAAAATTCACATCACAGACACAAACAGATATTCTCATTGACTCTGACATGTAGTTTTATAGTAATGCTTTCAGACTCATTTGATTGGTCAATTCTGTTTACAGTTAACAGCACCATTTTAATTTTTTGGTGTGGATGGTAGTTATTGGTACAGATATCAACTGATTGTGTTTCTTTGTCTGTATTTCTCCTTTATTGCCCTTGGTCACTGTCTTTGCTGTTATTCTGTCCTACGTTACATTTTAAAACATTAAATTCCAACAGCTTTTTTCTGTTCCCTATCACTCTTTATATCTCTGGGCTAATTCAGGCTGTTCCAGAAAAAAATAAATTTTGGGCTGAGAGCGAGGTCATGGTTAAAATGGACCCGTCAGATAAATGAAGTGCACTTGGCTTTTATAGACTCTTTTCAGGAATTTTTAAACGAATGCAACATAGGTCCCAAACAGATTGTGTAGCAATACAGCAAAAGGTGACCTCTGTAAAGACGGTACTCTTTTAGAACAGGGGAGATGTCTGGGTGATTTAGGTAGGGTGGGATTTGGGGGTGTTTTAGGGAGTGGGGAATTGGGGATGTGGCTGGTACTGATAAGGAGAGGGTTTTTACTCAGCTTAGAAGGATGTCATGGCTGGTATGAAGGGTCAGGAAAGATGTTTACCCTAAAGCAACACCCTCAGCATGGCCTGCAGCTTCTGCTAGAGAGCTTTCTCCACGCTGCATTCTTTCCTTTGCCTCTTCCTCCTCCTCTTCATCATTTTCTTCCTGCAGTGCATTGTGGGATGCGTCCTGGGGCAGTGTTGCAGACAGGGCATACTCTTCACTTACATCTTCTGTGATTGACAGCTCAACCTCAGGTGTTCCATTCAGCATGCTGGGCAACTTTTCCTTCTCCATCGCTTCTGCTGCTGCTTTTAGTTCCTCCTGGCCCGGTGCAAGTTGGGCGTGAACCTCTTGGAAGGGCAGATCTTCGGTTGGGCTCTGAATTGGTGCCAGTTCAATGGAGGCGACGGCACTTGGTGAGCCCTCGGATTGAGCCTCAGCCTCTGGTTCTCCATCTCCACTGCGAACTTTCTTGATGTTGAAGGTGAGTGGGGAGACCTTGAAGGACGAGCTCTTGGCACTTGGGTTCTTCTGGTGGTGTGGCGTCAGACTCTTCTTGATTTTCTCTCGCTGCTCTTGTGACACAATTTTGGTGCTGATCTTGTTCATCTTCTTCTCAATATTCTGCTTGGAGAAAGCTTTCTTCAGACTGTCCACCTTCTTAAGACTGGAACGTTTGATCTTCTCAGCTCGAGATTTTTCAATTTTGCTCTCACTTTCGAGTTCCAAAACCTCGAAAGCTTCGTCCTCATCCTCTTCTGGTCCGTGCTCCTCATCTGAGGAAAGGGTGATGGTCTGAAGGCCCTCTTCTTGAGAGCGGTTGGTGTCCATGGCTGGGTTTTGCTCCTCTTCCTCTTCAAGTATCGGTTCAGGTTCCTTCACAAAGACACTTGTAGGGATCTCATTTTCCTCCTGCATACAAAATGCACAACAGACGGTGAGGATCTGAAGCATTTTTTAGTTCACACCCATTTATATATAATATATACAATATATATATATATAATGTACAGTATACACACACACACACACACACACATATATATATATATACAGTACAGAACATATATAGATAGTGTTTAACGTAATGCAGTCCCCTTCATCCACCAGAATGTCCTGTGGAATGACAGAAATGTGCAGTGGAGTCTCTCTCTCTTTCTCTTGCTCTCTCTCTTTCTCTCGCTCTCTCTCTCTTAGCGATAAGACTTGAAGTTCTCATATAGATGAGGTCATGTCATGCAGGAAAACCATTTTCATAAACAGGTAAACACAAAGTACATGTGGATTTGCTTGTATTTAAGCAATCATATTCTCTCAAAGAAGACATTTGCCCATAAATGAATAAAGGGAACTGTTCCTTTAAGAAAGTGCCCCGTGTGCAGTGGTGGTACTGTGTTACATCTGCTGTAATGAGTGTTAGTGTGCACATGTGAACAAACACGCTCTTGTAACGTTCACATTACGTTCTTCTGTGATGTTAGAAAGTTCTCTTGTGAACTCCCCCATTGTAACTCTGGCCTCAGAAACTCTCTGTGTGTGAGGGAATGTGAGTTTGGCTCGTCCAACTGAAGGGATAAATTTGACCCAACAAAACAGAAGAAGAATATATAATGACTAAAAATGATCACTCAGGATAAAACGTCACTGTGGGGATAAATCGAGCAAATCTGTTCACCCTCACAACTTCAGAAGGCAAATTTGGATCAGAGGGATTTGTATGGTTTTGCTGGCACTGCTGGAGAATAAATCTGGCCACAAACTTTAACATAGAATTTCCTTTTCCAACTTCCATCAGTCTCAGACTGGAGTAACTGCAGCAGATGTAACTGGAACACAAGCTGTGCTGAATAATATTGGCTGTAATGTTATTTTTGCATTTACAGATTAGTAACACAGAGTGTATATGTAGCTTTTTCATTGCTGCCATCATTAGATGTGTGGCATGTGTCTGACAACATATGTTTGTGACTGCAGACTGTTAGAAACTAATGGACAGTTAGTTTAGTTAGTAAGGTTGGTTGGTAACTACTTTTTGGCTGTGACTGAGTTGTTGATTTTTATAACATTTTTTATAAACTGTTCCTTCAGGAAATACTAATGAATGTAAATAATACTTTGTGTGTTTCAACAACTAAACCTGCTACACACATTGTGTGTGCGTTTACATTTACAGTAGTAGCATTTCATTTTGAACTAGGCAAGATTGTCTACAGATGAATGAAATAAAGTATAAATAAAATACACAAATATAAATAAAATATAACACATTATTATAAAATGTACTTTACATGGCACAGAACAAAGCAATCAATACCGTGTGCTTACAGTAACAGTTTGTCAGTGTAGTTTGGACGTCTCTGGTGTGTGTGTATGTGTCAGTTCTGCTCACAGGACTGTAGGTGGCGATCTGGAGCTCAAACACATGTAACTATGAGAAGGTAGAAGAGTTGCCACAGGACAAGCCTGTGAGACAGGAAGAGTGTCTATCAGCAGCCATTAACTCATTTACAGTCTAAACTGGAGACCATACAGCAATACAGCAGTCTGATATATGACCATATATGTGTAGCTATAGTTCATATGTGGGCATATATGTATATATTTCTAATTCCACAATTTGCTTAAGGCCTATATTATAGAGTTTATGTACAAACAGAAAGTTTGAAAGTTTTGTTTGTGGTTTTTCACTTATACAATCTCATATGTAGTCATACTATATTTACTTGATATTTTATATCTGGAAAACTCATACAGTACGTGTTTTACACGTATTTCCATTTCTAAGATTTCTGTAGGGGCATCAGTGACTCATAAATCCCCGGCTTGCAGTAACGCCTCTAATGAAAGCTGGATGTTGACATTTCTTGTGTGTTTAAGTTTAACAGGAGCTTGTTTCATTGCACGGGCTGTTACAGAAAGTAAACGGTTTCTCCTGACTTAAGCAGGTTATTCAGTGTGTTGTAAATCACTCTGCATGAGCGGCCGACGCAGATGCCCAAAAACAAGTAACAGTCCCCCTTCAAATTAAACATTAAGAACAACTTCAAACAAGTTAAAGCTTTCCTGTATGCATTACAATCTCCCAGTGACATTCCTCTACTTTTCCATTGGTGAACTAAACAGTTCATTCCATGCGTTTTGCTCTTTGGGAATGAGTTGTGGAAATGAAATCTGGAAATCTTCCCCATATTTTTATATTTTAGATGTGTGTGAAAATTGTCTCTCACAACATGTTTTTGTCACTAAAAGCCACGATTGCCTCATTCTGAGTATCCTGTCAGATCAATCTCCAGGCTTGATTCATTTGTGCAGTAAACCGGTCTCTCCTGCCTCGGGCGACGCAGGCTTGAGATAGCCGAGTTGCTACATGTTTTTCATAGGCGCAGGAGATGCATATGGTACAAACGCTGCACATGGAGTAAATAAAGTTTGTGTTTGAATGGTTATAAAAGCAACAGTGTTTTGAGAGCGGGTTTTAAGTGAGTTTGAGTCATTGCAGTACAATGCCTGCTTTGTGTCTCTTTGTTCCAGTGGAAAAAACAGGTTTGTGAGTTTGTGAGTATTGACCAGATGTCGTCTTAATAGACTCATAAAACCTGCATTGCTTTGCTGACTGTTATTATGTATATTATTTACTGTATTATGGAGTTCAGTCACACCTGCACTAACAAACATACATTACCTGACTGAGTAAATGTTTACATACATTTGTTTAAACAATAAATTCGACAGAATAGTGAAGATAAAGCAGTCATGCTATATTTTTTGTTCTGCATATAATTTTCACACTTCCAGTGTGTAATTTTATACACTTACATATTTGACTTTTATTCAAAGCAACGTACAATAAAGATATACATTTTATCAGTTTAGGTGTTGTTTTGGATTCGAACCTTTGACCTTGATCTCAGAATTAGGCTTTACCTGTTGAGCTAGACTGGAGGAACTCTTCTGATAGTTTTGATTGTTTTACTGTTACTCTAAAATGTGAATGAAGATTAAGTTGGTGTGTTCAAACTTTGACTGGTACTTGTGTTTGAGTGTGAATATATGAACACAAGCGTCTGTCAGTATCGTTCTGTCTCTTCTCTCTAAGATGCTGTCCAGCTGCATATTTCATGTCCTAAACACCCTTGACTCATCGTCCACCTCAGGGCACACTTATGAAGGATTTGGGGCAAATATTTGGTTAGGGGTGGGGTGAGTTATAACCATAAGTGTCTGTGTTTGAAGGGTTTGTAAATGATGTTGGGGGGGGTATTAGCAAGCTCATGTTTTTATCTCTAGTGATGCAGTACAGCCAGCTGAAAACATTTAATGCTTACATGCCTCTTCCTGTCGTCCCATTAACATCACACCTGACAGGAAGCAGCTATCTGCCTGCGCTCTGCTTTAGCGTCACACGTAAAACACACTTTGTCTCTGTTAACAACACAGATGAATCTTTGCAACACAGTAGCCATGTTGTGTTTGTCATTTGTGAGCAAGCACAGTTTTTCTAATTAAGATGACTGACTAAAGGAGGCATGCTAGTGAAACTAGTTAAAAAGCCTCGTATACCAGCATACCAGCATCCTGTTATAGGCACCAGCATCCCAAATAGCCATGCTGGTCTTTCCAGTGGGGAATTTTAGGAATTCTGTGTGGTTGTGTTTACATTTCTGTAAGATCTCAGACAGAACAAAATATTTGGAATAGAAAAGGGCAAAAGAGCAGAAGAGGGTTTTCCTCCAAAAATCAGCCCTGGAAAAGCTTCCAGCAACAAAATTAGAATGTGTGAAGGGAGAGACAATTGTGGGATTGTGATAAAATGTTGATAAAATATAATATAAATGTATGTTAGTTTAAAACTTCATTTTTACATCATCAATTCATGACCAATCTTGAAATTTTACTTTCTCTTCTCACATATTAAAATAATATGTATTGCATATGAATTGTTTTTTTAAACAAAATATGCATATCCATATCCTAAAACAATAACCTGATCTAAGATCAGTGGAGTGGAATTTTTTAACTGCTTCTTCTGTATAATTTACGTCTGTCTACTGTACATTTGTAGGATGGTTTGTACAGGCATTTGTGTAGCATGTGTGTCATCATGGCTTTGTGTGTGTGTGGTATTATCTCTGTGCTGACATTGCTCCTGTCACAGGACACACACAATACCAGCTTTTGTCTCTTCAGAGTGTGTGTGTGTGATAGGACCAGAGAGTCAGAGTTTTGTCAGCATTTGTAACCCTAGTTTTAAAAGCATGTCTGTTTTTGTAGATAATTATGTGTTCAGCTCTGAAAACCCAACTCTGTCAGACTGTAATAACTTTGTTTTCATCATTTTATTGTTTTATTTCCTAGCAAATATATTATGGTCATCACAAATATTATCACAACAGGGTATTAACGCAGGTTATTATGTTCTGTATGTTCATCATCAATTCAAATTTTATCAAAATAATTCGTCTAAAATAAATTTGAATGATTTATTTGCATTTGGAGTCAGTGGGGGTTAGAATAAGACTGTTTATTTATTAGGTACCTGTCAGGACAACCTAAATCTTGTGTTTGTAAATGCAATCAAATGAGACGATGAGAACTGATACAGTTTAAAATGAATCCTGATTAGTCTCATGCATAAACATGTTCAGTACCTTTCATGTCAAATATTTCACACGTTCATTGAATATTTAACTCTGTACAGTGAATTGGCCTCTGGGTGTCTCAATCATTTGAGGAATTCTGAATGTGTCACCAGGGCTTTAAATGTTTTGCTTGGGTTCAAATACAGTTCTGAAATTTCAGCATTATTTGATGCAGTTGACTTCTGTTGGTACATTCATAATTGTGTTATTGCTCTTTGCTCAGGTCACATGATGATTTATACATATTTCCAACACGCCATTTTGAATATTAGCATGCTGTGATTATTAGCAGCACAGCCTGCAGCCAATCACAGCCACTCTGATAAACAGCCATGAATCACTCTTGCTTGTGAAATTGTCATATATCATCATAACATCAGATGTTGTCTTGCACAGGAATTAAATGTTATTTCCTCTAATTTTGTGTCCTCGCAACAAAAATGTGATTGTTGCTATGTTGTGTGTTGCCAGGATACATTGAAGCTGCAGGAATTTTTAAATTGGTGTTGTTGTTTTTTGTTTGTAAGGTACTATTGTGCGTTTTTGTCTTGTTTAAGTTTCTTATAAGAATGTATCTGATTTTGTTACAGTAAAATTGGAGCTCCTACAAACATTTTTAATCAGGCATGTGTTTGGCTCCACATACAGAGTTAAAGTTCAGCGGGCGGGTCTGTGAAATCTTCTCAGTTATTTTGGGATATCTCAAGGGACGAGTATGTTGTAAATTCTCAACTGTACCAAAGTCATTTGTTCGTCTTTTTTCATCTCACTCTGTCTCGCTGTCATTAGATGGTGTAGCAGTGAAGACAGTAACCAGCTGAGTTTGGAGTGAGATTGGAGTAAGATTTTGACTTTTTGATGGACAACAGAACACAAACAGTCTCATCTTCCTTCTCTGTCTGCGGGCCTTTGTTTGCCCGTCTCCCTCTCTTCTCTCTCTCTCTCTCTCTCTCTCTCTCTCCCTTTCTCTCTCTCTCTCTCGCTCGCTCTCTCTCAGGAGAGGCACAGATAGCCTTATTAGGTAACAGCAAACAGCCAGAAGTACAAAATAGTGCATGTTGTGCTCTAAGATTTGGTGCAATGAAAATTCCAGCAGTGTGCACTGATAATACGATCTAAACTGTACAAGCCATATGTAACGTTTCAGGAAAACATGGAGAGAACAAAATAAACGTGTTTGTTGAAAGTTGCATCATGCTGAGCACTTGCAAATGGAATGACAAAATTGTTTGTCTAACCCCAAAAACTCTAGAGAGAGTGAGAAAGAGAGATAGAGTGAGAGAGAGTGTGTGTGTGTGTGTGTGTGAGAGAGAGAGAGAGTGAGTGAGTGTTTGTGTGTGAGAGAAAGTGATAGAGGAGGAGAGAAATTAGAGAAATAAGAGAGAGAGTGGCTTCACATTCTGGAATGTGAGTGTTTGAGCCAGAGTTAAGCAAGAACAGGATTCTCGTTCTCCTGTAATCCGCCTGTGGGGTGGGAGTCAAACACCCCCAATCCAGCAGCAGGAGATAAAAGTGAAAAACACGGAGGGTGTGGCAACCACCTGAATGCAACATGAGATGAGGAAATGTTTTATCTTTTACATAAAAGATTTGAATTATAAAAGAGCATTTGTTTACTGACGAGACTGCAACTTTTTTGTTGTCTTTACTTTTGCAGTTTTTCTCAGGCAGGTTTAACAGTGAATGTTTGTGTGCTTTATAAATGGAGAAAAAGTCTTTTATTCTTCTGCAGAAGTTTGTCTGAGGAAGATCACAGTACTGGTCAGATTGTGCTTTGACTATCAATCTTTAGATACAAAACCTGGCAACCCAGAGAGACAGTGAAAGGTGGTGCAATAAGGAAACACTGAAATACATTAAACAAGGACACCTGGGGGTCTATCAGACATTGATAATGAGGAAACAGCCGAGCTCTAGGAACACACCGCCCCCGTGTCCACCTTAGTCCCACCCGTCCCGGGACAGCTCAGTACAAAACACTTCCTCAGACTCAGAGCAGACATGTCTGTCTGTGAAAACAGCTAATTAAATTCCTTCAGTGCGTCAAAAATCTTTTAGAGAAAGAATGTGGTATGAGAAAGCCTTTATCCTTAATCTGAGACATTGAAAATCCTCCAATCAAATAAATAACGTGGTTGCTATAGCAACAGGCACAACACTTTTGGGCAGCTGCAACAAACAGAACTCTGTCTGACTCTGTGTAGAAACAGCTATTCTTAGAAATCTGCTCTGGTTGTTGGAGGTTTGGGGTTTTACAAAATTGAGTTTTCAGAAGAAATTCGCTTGACTTTGCCGCTCTGAGTATCTTGTCCTGCTGCTGTAAGCACACAGCTGGAGGGCGGGAAAACACAACCTTCTCTCAACTCTTCCTCACTGTGGAATCACTGAGTCATTCGCCTGACTGCAGGTCTTGCAGCCCCTCTGACG
>JAZGTK010013150.1:2945-14487 GCA_036877625.1 Ambastaia sidthimunki | reverse complement strand
ATTTTAAATGTAAGGTTTTCTTTACCTTTAAATCCATGCTGATATTGTCCACTTATCAGATCTACAGTGTTGTGTCATCCCCGTAACGTTAAGGAAATGTAAGGAGAGATTGTGGAATGATGTGATGTTGTTTTGGCTGATCTGTGTGTGTTTTTTTAGGGTTTGTGGTTTGCCAATCCGGGGGGGAGCAACAGCATGCCCAGCCGCACCCACAGCTCCGTTCAGAGGACACGATCGCTACCCGTCCACACAAACCCTCACACCCTGGCCATGTTCCAGCAGACAGGTGAGAGACCGATACTAACCAATCAGCTGTGACTCACAGACCGAGGAGGCGGAGTTTAAGTGCCATAATGTCAACATACTTTAATTGTGTGTGTTTAAAATATGAAACCAACAAACATCATTGATATATTACAACAGTTACACAACATTTGTGAAATGTCCACAGTGAACATTTCTAATTACAGTTAAATATTTGTCAGTCAGAAACTGAAGCTGCATTTTTTAAAGCTAGTTTCCTGTTCCACTGACACACAATCACGTCGGACTCTCTGACTGTGGCTTCACTCCGATGCTCTGCAGCTCAGAACTCACTTCCTGTCGCTCGCTGGGTCTCATGAATGTACAAAAACACACACAGAACTCCCGCAGATGGCTGTGTGATGGGTTAGACACCACAATGAGTTTCTTTGTACGGCGTGGCCGGAGATCTTAACATTCTGTGTCTCTTTAGAGTCTCTGCCACCCGTTTGAATGCGTTTCTGTTAGCGTCTCAATTATAGCATCAAAAGCACCATTGGTATGGAGACTCGAGGAGCCTTATAAGATTTGCTCCTTAAAAATAGCAGGTTGTCTGTTGCGTCCGGTCAGTGGTTGCCTAACTCAGCTCTTCTTTTCCCACAAGGGCCTTTCAAAGGCCTGTTTGCTGTTGACTCAGCTAAAGACAAGAGCAGTTTGGAGCCGCCCAGCCCAAGCAGCACAGGGAACGTTCTCAAAACGATGGCTAACATTCTTTCTAAGTTCTCAGAAGTACTCTTGCAATACAGTTGAGTACTCTTGCAGTACTCTTGCAATAAAGTAAAACTTTAATTTGTTAGTGGAATGTTTCTTAAATAACCTTCTTTTAAACCAAGCAATAACACACATAATAATATATAATACAGCGTCTAAAAAACTGGATGTTTTGAATGATCCTGAAACACCGAAATTAACATGAACGTTTTTGTTAATGGAAACAGTAGGTAAACGTTCTTACAACCTAAAATTATTAGCTGGGAATTGTGGCCATCTTCTGATCTCCAGTGGCTCACCATCAGTCTGAATTCGAGGCTGTTCAGATCTGTCGGTCAGTTGTAGTTTGCGTGGTAACTAGTTTGTGAATGGGAGACTTTGTTCAGACTTATCAGAATGTTTGAAACCGATCTCTGACATTTTATCTCTGTCCCATGAAAGTCTGAATTGGTTAATGAACTACAAAGGTTTGAAATACGCAGTGATCTTTGTCAGATCATAATGTGTTTTGATCTATGGCTAATTTGTGACCTGTTATCTATGAGTGCTGTGGTGTAGTGGTTAGAGATCTGAGATATGAGATGAGCTCTCAAATGCTACAGAGAAATGATTTATGCACGTTGCTTTAGAAATGATAATTGTCACATCTTGTCATCTGAGCTCTGGCGCAGTGGTTAGTGCTTGTGCTTTAGAAACGTTGAGCCGTGGTGAACACAGGGTTCGAATCTGGACTTTGTTGTGTCTTGATCCGAGTCTGCATCTTTTTCTCTTAACAATATCATGTCCCTTTAATATTCATAATTTGTTAGTTGATCATTTGTTCACACAGTTTGTCTGTTCTTTCTCAGATTTACAGGTTCCTGTGACAGAACCGGACATCAATAACCGTTTGGAGTCTTTATGTCTCAGTATGACCGAACACGCTCTCGGAGGTAAGAGTCCACTTCCTGTCAGTACTGCAATGAACTGACCTCCAGTTCAGTGTGCTTAGTTTACCAGTTACTGATTACCAGATACATTCAAACACATCTGAATTCACATTACTGAGAAGCAAAACTATTAAACAATTAACCATATACTTATCTTTCGGTACATGCTGAGAAGTAACGGCACTATTAGTATTACACAATGTTTATTTATCAGGCTTTCATGTTAGCCAGATCTGAGGAAGCGGTTTGAAACTCTGCTGAGTGACTAGGGTCGTATCCTGAAAGCCACAGGAAAACATTTCTGTAATGAGGAACATCCTCTTTTAAAAGGTCAAAAAACCTTCTGATGTACGTGAACTTTAAACAGTGCTTTGTCTTCTTTTTTTGCGTTTGTTTTTCTTCTCTCCACAACATTGTTTCTTTGGTGAAACGCATCAGCCACAACAATCTTCAAACGGCACAAAATATTGTGACTATCGGTTCCAGGCACGAGGGAACGTATCTTTGTGTTCGCAGTGTGAATGCAGCGAGCGATTCAGTGTAAAGTGGAGGTTTTCTTTGCATAAAGAGCGTTTTTCTTTCGCTCTGAATCAGAACTGGGCTTTCAGTACAGTTTGCTGAGGACTGGACAAGCACAGCTTTGTGTGAAGAGGGGAGTCAGAGAGACAGACAGGAGAGGCAGTCAGACAGGTTGAATTAGACAGACAGAAGCAGTGGGCAGCCCTGAGGCGACCTCAGGAATGCCCTGTTAGTTCCACAGCTGCCAACAGAGCCTGTAATGTTCTTGTGGCACCTTACCCCTATATCCCCCCCTTCCTCCAGCCCCCAGAACCAGCTCCTCTGGTCAGCAGAGCTCCTGGGAGTTTTGTGTGCCCTCAATAGCAAAACGAGACTGCTTGCTCTCTGAAACTGTACAGCCAGGAAGTCTGACTTATTTTTTAGTCTCGCTTCGATTTGCTTGACCTGTTTCTTTCAATGATCCGTTTAAAAGACAAACACTGATTCATGGATTCGTCAGTCAAAGGGTGAAATTTCTATTTTTGGCTAAATTATTTCTTTAAGCATCTACACATTCCTCACTTGTTTATGGAGGACAAATAAGTTGTTAGCTCTGCTTTGGAAATATCTGAGGAACGTTAAAAGTATTTTTTCCCCTACATTGTGTTTAAATAACAAACTATGCCATTTAACTGCTCTACTTCAATGGTTCAGTTTATATAAATGTTCTGAGGTTTCTGAGAGTACAAAATGTGTTAGCCACAAAAGTCGTACTTCAGCCTGTAACATTCGGTGATGTCACTTCTTTCCGTAGATGGTGTTGATCGAACGTCAACAATCTGAAAGAGATGGAGGAAGAAGGAGGACTGCGTGCCTGGCAACAGGGGAAAGGGTCATCGCGAGGTCACAAGCCCCCTGTCTATAAACCCCCTCCCTCCTGCTCATCTGCCACCATACAGCCAATGGTAGAAGTGGATTTCTGTTTGGGGCGTGGTCTTCTCTTTGCCAGTCGCCATATTTTGAAAGCAAGTTCTGTTACCATGACAACCGTGTTTACATTAGATTTTGGGAGAAAATCACACTTTTAACACAAAAAGCAGGACACTAAAACCTGCGCTTCCTTAAGGAAAGCCACAAAGAGTTCTTGTGTCAACAGTCTGTTAGTGATGGTCTGTCAGTAGACTGTTCACAGCATTCAGGTTGCTGTCAGAAAGTCGCTTTACAAGAAATGCAAACCAGCCGACAAAACCAGCTCTGTTCACTGTTCAGAGATTTACAGAATGAAGTATCTCTGCAGAGACTAAAAATACCACATAGTTGTATGTTGTTTACACACAGTGCTGTCGAGAATATCAGGACGGTAGTTTTTTTTCAGGTGAGAATTAATCGTAACCTGAGGACGGTGTACAGCTTTAGTTTCCTATGAGGATTCATAGTTTACAGTAGAGTTTATTACGTCGTTTTTGTCGTTTTCTTTTGTGCCAGCAGGAAAGCTGTTTTAGAACACTAATAACGCAGAGACGGAGCTACGGATGGTACTCCAAAGACATAAAGACGGAATGTGAGAGAAAAAGAGAGGGAGCAGAGAGGAGAGCTGATTGGATGGGAAACAGGAAGTGATGCAAGCGTAGGGGTCTGTGGAGACAAGAGGAGAGCGAGGAATGTCGTAGATGGATTCTGACGTAAAGAACAGAGGTCGAGGGGAAATCGGGAGGTCAGAGTTGGTCTCTGGAGTCAGCAGATATGAGCAGAGGAGTTTTTTATAGCATATACATGAGAGAAATGCCAGCAATGCAAGTTAATGTAAAAGTTGAAGTAGATATAAAGGTTGAGAGGTGAGAGATGTGTAGACTCAGAAGAAATAGGCCGTCTTTTTATTTTTAATTTCTGTGCTCAGTTATTTGAGTAACATAAGAATTGAAGTAAGAAATAGATGAGAGAATTTTCTTATAGGTGGCTGAAAAATAACCAGATTAGCCGTGATATAAATGAACACAGATGTGTTGCGGGACATGTAGAAACTTGTGAATGATGGGGGATCAGATTCAGAAATGTGTCAAGTTCTGCGGGGTGCAGATTTTGTGAAGTTGTGTCACTAGACTTTACAGATGAATTCACAACAGTATAAGAATTATAATTGTTGTTATAAGATTGTGGGAGATCACAAACAGGTCTCTGTTTAATACATTTATTATTTGGGAAATCTCAGCACGTGGTACACTATGCCTGTATACAGTATATGTAGAAGTACATTGAAATGTGTTCTTTATCAACAGAGAAGAAATGACTGTAACAGAGCTGTAACACTAATCCAGTTATTGGAAGAGAGCGCCATCTGCTGGTGACACTCGTGCAGTGAACCTTTGAGATAGTTGTGCATAATGAGACTATAGTCTTTTTTCAGTATTGTCTTAATATCAGCCATTAGTTAATTGTGCCAGGTATAAAATGTAGTTTGTTTACAATAAGAAATTAGCTTCTAGTTGAACAAGTTTTAACACTTACAAGTGAAGATCTGATTTTCTGCATGGAAAGGGTCTGATTTTAAATCTAAAAGGGTTTTTGCTATAATCGTTTTAATCTGGGACATTAACGTCCTTTTATGAGGGTGATTTATATGTGATTGTTAATGTATCTTATTTAGATTTTCCTATAATAACTTCGCTTTTCTTGCCCTTGGTGCTGTGAATCTTTGCTGAAATCAACAAAAGTGAGTTTGCAATAACGTGCAATAGACTTTCATCAGCAACATGGTGTGATGCGTAGCTGAGGGGCGTGGCATGAGGATTCAGGGGCGGGGTCTCAGAAACAGGAAATGGACTGGTAACGTGTGCATGTGATGTACAAGGAACGCTCAAGACATAGTGACCCCACCACCAAATATTCCCTCAGTAAATACACTACATCGAGGACTTTCTTAGCTCTCTGTTAGAGAGATACGCTGGACGGCACCTACACACACCTCAAGTGTCTTTCTCATTTTTCAGCGCATCCAAAGAAACCGGTTGTTGTTATTTAACTGACAGAATCTTTGTTTCTCTGAGCGCAGGATAAGTGGCACTTTGGCACACGTTAAGTGGTTTTATTTTAAGATAAACAGCACGTGTCAAGGCAAGGAAAGCACATGTACACACACGGTAAACGCTGCCTACAACTCACGCGTGCCATTCGATGACACCGTTCTAAATGATTGGCTGTCGATGCAATGCGTCAGCCAATCAGCTTTGAGTCATGGTTGGTGCCTCCAAACTAGTGCTTATAAAGTGCATGAAATGCCTTAAATGGAATGTTAGCCGATGTCGCAATATACAGCATGTTAGCAAAGAGTTTGGCGTAGCTTAAAAAAAAACATTGTGTGGCATCTTGTGTGTTTGTACACTTGCATCTTGTTTCGAGAGATGCATCTGTTTTGAAAAGCCACTCATCACTGCCATTTGAATGAAAACATTTAGCAGATTCAAATGATTATTTATTCTTGTTTTTCTATTATTGATGCAGAGGTTGTTGTATTCATTAGATGTATTATTTAAGATACCATGTGTATTAACTTTCTATGGCTGGTAACCATAAGTACATCTCAAATAACCTAGTTATTTTTTGACTCAACTTTCTTGCTTTATCTCAGAATCGTGCCTGATAGTCAAAAGAAATATAATTTTTTTGTTAATGTTTTCTTTTTGCGATGACTTTGTTAACCCTCTCCCTGGATGGTGTATTTTACAAAACGTTTTTTATTTTGCTTTGTCGTACATCGTTGTAAACAAAGAGCCAGTTTTTTGCACCGTTGCTCGCTGTTACTCCTGTTGCTTTTTGGAAAAAGTTCACTTGATATCAGACCATCTCAGCTGTTACATCAAATCAGATGCCAAAATGCGTCCAGCCGGATGCTGCCACATCATTTTTTATATAGTTTACATCATTTCGTTTATTCAACAGTGACGGCAAAGAGTCCAGTGAAGGATTAAGCAGTCTTCACGTAACATGTCATAAACTTCTTGTGTGATTTAAGCTTTTGTGCATTTCTGTCCAAATGCAATCGACTGCAATCATGCAGCAAAAATAAAGATGCTGTAACAGTGTTAACATATACATGCTACCTTTATTCCAAAAAAGGAAAATAGATTTTAGCGATGAAGCGTTTGTTGTTGTTTTGTAATGGGGCTCTGCACATTAGCATAATGGAATATATCCAATGCTGATTTTATTTTATTTTTCTATTTCATTTTTTAAACATCTATACTGTAACGTGGGTCTTGTTTTTGCTTTACTTTGTGTTTTGTTTTTATTTTGTTTTCGTTTTGTTACTTTCGAGAGCCGATGTCCTGTATTGACTGCAGGCTGACGTACCTATACGTATATATAAAAAATATATTTTAAAAGAATCCTATGTTTATGAAAAAATAAAACCAAATAAAAATATGAAAATGGAAAAAAGAACAAAAAATGATAATTTATATTTTAGAGATGCATGCAAGAGGCAGTTTTATCTAGAGTAACTGGCTGTGCCTTTTTTGTATTCAGACATTTACTCAATGTAAATGATTTTATAGGGCTCTAAAATATATAGAGATAAGCAAGACGCATTGATGGTTGAAACATCCAATCATACGAAGTCCACACAAGCTCATTTGAATGTGCCTGCTCCGATTGGTCCCGACGCTGGTTGGAAGGCGGAGCTTGCTGGTGGAAATTGTATGCTTTAGGTACTCTCAGTGCTGATATGAAGTTATGAATTTTAGCTGTCTGTACAACACACAGATGTAGATATGTTTCTGTTTGTATGTGTATGAATGTGACTGTGTATCCAGGGGAGACAGAATCCATATTGTCTTGTAATTTTGTAGATAAATCCTGCTAGAAAACGGATGCAAAGTGTCATGACTTCATAAGATACTGTTTTTACTTCCTGTTATCTGTGAGAAAACACGCCGGTATGATACGCATGAGGAGTCACGGCCGTATTACGACTCTCACCTTAGCACAGGTTTAATCCAGATCTGATTCAGTTTAAAAAATGCTTTCGCTAAAATGGCATCACTTCAGTCAAAAAAGAAACAAAAGGATCTTTGTAAAATCCTTTTATTTTGGACTGGCCAGTGACTGCTTTCTGTGTAGCCGTGTGTGTGTGTGTGTTAAAGATAAACCTGGGATAAACACAGAGATTATAGTGTGTGTGTGTGTGTGTGTGAGAGAGATTGATCCGTGATGTCCTGTATGCCCATTAAATGTGTTTCTGTTTGTTTTGTTGGGTCTGTGTCAAATGCTTGACATCTTTGTAATAACCACAGACAAAAAGTATTAAAGAGTAACTTTGGAAAAAGACTTTATGCTTTTGTTTCTCCCTGATTTCAAATAAGCTTTTGCCCCCAGCATGAGTCTGGAATTTACTGCCTCCTCTCGATTTCAGCCAATCAGAAAGCCTGAAACTAATTCTTATTGCCAAGAGGCGGAGACTTTTGAAGAAAAAAAACTGCTGAGTCACTCTCAGCTCTTTTTAATGAATTCATTCATGATGGGCCCAATAAACTGTTACATATGTTGGACAATGTTGTTCATCACAAATATAGAACTAAAATTTTCTTAAAACACTTTAAAAATGAGTTTCACCAAAGATGTTTTAGTACATGTAAATTGTATAAATGAGGCCATTTTTAGGATCATTAAAATGTTTTGCTTTGTGGCAATATTAAGGAAAAATGTCATTTGCATTAATGCAAAGTTGTAGATGAACATCATATATTTTGTTATTTTTCAAAAAGAAACAAAGCTTCTCTTTTGACTTTTTTAATTCACCCTTTAATGTTTCCTGTCATTTGCATTTTCTAATCCAGACATATTGAAATTTCACCACATTGCAAATGAATATTCAAACGTATTTTACATTTATAAGGTTTATTTTTGAAGCTGAAAATGACAAATACATCAGTAAAGTGTTTGAAAGGCTCACTGAGTCTTTAAAGAAGGCCACAGGAATATCACTAGCTTTTGCAATAATTGCTCGTTTTCTTAAATCCACTGATAGGAAATAAATGTGACATGCAAACGTCTTCAACTTTACGCTTCTCATCTAAACATCATGAGAACATCTGACAGAAATGCTTAAAATAAAAACAGGATCAATTCACAGGCAATACAACAGTATTAGTAAAGCCACTCTTTTCATATACATTAATATACATTAATAATCCTTTTTCTAAAATAATACATTTATATAGTTAATCTACTGGAATTCAAAACACAAGTGCCCAACGAGGGACAAACGTGTCGGAGTAAATGTACAAAATATGTTCTACAAACATAGAATTTTAAAATATCTTTTAGATGGTGGGTTTCTTAGTACAAACATCACATTTTTCAATGCAAAAACTCAATGTGGTATTTCATGTCTAGCTCTCAAAATGTGCAAAATAAACTATGTTGACAACTTCTTCTGCACCTTTGGTCGTGTTAACCAACAGATAAAAAGACAACCTTCAGTGCATAAACGACACCTATCACCATTAAGACAGGACATACAGAAGGCTGGATCTGGTCATCAGTTTAACACTCAATTTCCAACACATTTCAGACAGATTTTAAAGTCATAGTGTTGCACAGAACATGTTTGGACTTGATAAATACTATGAGTGATGGATTAAAATAAACACTTTGCGTGAAGAAAACACGATGCTTTGAATCTGAACACAATTACTGACTGACGCACGGGACACGTTATATTAAACATGACATTAAAAGACAGCGTAGCTTTAATACATTTCCAGCACATAGTAAAACAATAATGCACTGGTAATCAATACAATGGTTAATAAGTACTTGTTAATAAGAACTCAATTAGTACCTTGGTATATTTCAAAGTACCATCAGAGTACCATCAGTATATAACTGTAGAATTTATTTTCAAATTGTCGCATTGCTCTCTCATTAAACACAAAAATAAAACCAATTTCTCATGCACAAGGGCAACTCGATTGCGTTTAATAGAGCGCAAACAGAACCCAGCAGCAATGAGATACAAACTCTTCAGCGGGTTTGATGCTTGACAGTTTGGCGAGGTCAATTTGTGCCGTTTTTCTACGTTAAAATCGCGAATGTCCTTTAAAGTACAATGATTCAGTGAACAGCAATAACCACAAGCCCCAAAGCTCCACTGAATAAACATCACCTGATAAAACACACAGCACAAAACCTCAACCAATGACACACACACAAACACACACACGTGAAACAGGAGAGATGGTTGTTACCGAGGTAACCACCCCACAGACGGGTGGGACACTATGTTACACAGCAGCAGAGTCTGTTCTGGGACGGGACCAGAGATGACCATTAGGTCCAGCGAGGCATTGGAGATGAGGGCTGGTCCGAGTGTTTTGGCAGTGGAGGGTGTGGAAAGACCCTCTCAGCTCCTGATGAGGGTCAGGAACTCGTCTCGTGTCTTGGGGTCTTCTCGGAAAACACCCAGCATGGTGCTGGTCACCGTCTTGCTGTTCATCTTCTGAACGCCTCTCATGACCATACACATGTGACTACAGAGATGAAAGCATGATTTCAGAACTTCTGTCACTCAGAGGGTAGAGCCATATTTACATTACTGTCATTCATTTATTCATGTCATTTAATTATTCATACAATAAATGTAAATCAAATAATAATAAAATAATAACCATAAATGTGTAAATTAAAGCTGCAATCCATAAGTTTTTTTGGTTAAAAATCCGTGTTCAACACAATCTCCTTATCTCACCCTGATTCACAACAATAACTTTATAATAATATTTTATCATCTGAGATGTCTGCTTCGATTTTCAGGGAAATGTCAGTTTGGCTTCAACGTGTAAACAAAAAAAAATTTGATAAAAGAACCTGCAACTTTATGCAAAAAAAGTCTCAAACTGAGGTTTACGACAGAGAGCAAAAGTTCTGGGTTGCAGTTTACAGAAATGTGGCTGCTTGAGAGTTTTCATTTGTACGTACGTGGCCTCAACGACGACTCCCACGCCAGCCGGCTGCAGCGCTTCCGTGATCGCCACCGCGATCTGTTTGGTCAGCCGCTCCTGAACTGAAACAAGATAAAAACAACAGACAGAATCAGCGTGAAAACTGCCACGCGTGAACATTGATTGATGTGTTTTTATGTGTTTACCTTGCAGTCGTCTGCTGTATATCTCCACAATCCTGATGAAACAAGACAACACGGTACAGAGTTCACAATTAAAACATCATTTTCTTCAGGAGTGCAGACAGAAATCTGTGTGTTTGTAATTATTTGACATGACACGAAAGAAACATCATTTATTGGCGATAACGTCCAGTATTTCAGACGTTGTATTAACAGTATCGCTTGGTCATCAGATGAGATCAGTGTGACGTTATGATGGGCTTTAGGCTGCAGGTATTGAGGTCAGATTAATCAAGCTTGTCTTTGTCACACATTGTATTTAATCCTCTTACACACAATCACTCTCTCACTTCAAACACAAACATAAACAACAGTGTCTTCACAGACACACAACATCCCTGAGGCACAAACTGCCGTTTATTCCCTTTACTCAACATCACAGCTGATGTTACTGACCTCACAGAATGAGACACACTGTATGGAGATATACAGATGTATTCATATAACACTGTAACATTTTTGTTGTGCTATAATGTTTCACAACAATGTGTGTGAACTATACAACAACTCTGCATGAAGTTTTCATATAACTTTGGGAAGATTTTAAAGCCAAGTGGGTACTGTAGCAAAAAACTTACATTTCATAAACTGATCAAATTGACCTGCCATGAAGTCTTATGACACTGAAGATACACTAACAGTGTGTGTAGAGAGAGAGAGAGAGAGAGAGAGAGAGAAAGACCTACCGTGCCAGTTTACTCAGACCAAGAACTCTCTTGTTTGGAAGGTAACCTATATGTACCTGTGAAAAACAAACATAAACTCAGAGCAGATCTAACTGTAAAACATGCTAATACTCTTTTTTAGATTGCTAAAAAAAGATATGAATGATATTTCAAAAATTAATTTTGTAACTTCAAATTGTTCCACCAACAACTTGAGAAAAGCGATTTTGATATATAATGATATATAATGTTAAAAA
>JAZGTK010013146.1:0-14490 GCA_036877625.1 Ambastaia sidthimunki | reverse complement strand
CTATATATAACAAAATGTGAACAGTAAAACCAGTATTAAGCCTAAACATTTGATGATGCAGCCAAACTTTAGTGAAGATACAAAAAACACTGTTTTGGCTAACAAAACATTTATTATATTATGTAAGAAAAAATATATAAAATAATAAAATGCATGTGACAGCTTGGTATTTATAAAAGTTATTCTCTTTAAACTTTGCTTTAAAATCTGTTTCTATTATTCTGTTTTTATTATTCAATTATGTCTTATGCTAGTGTGTTTTATTGTGTTTAATTGTTTGATTATAGTTGTGAATACGGAGAAGAAGTGGAGACATCAAATCCTCAGGTACCTCTCCCCTCAGATACTCTGACCTGTGACCTATGACCTGTGACCTATGACCTATGAGCTGTGACCTGTCTTTACTACACCAACAACTTATTTGCTGGTGTTAAAGTAGATTGACCTTGAATCTGGAATTAAGATATTTATAACACTTCCAAGAATCTCTAAATGTCAAAATATTTAATAAATAAATAAACAATATAAATCTCTAGGAATCAACAATGTACTTTTATATAAACTGAGTAACAAAAACACACAAACATGCCACAGTTTGTAATTCAGAGAATGTTAACAGAGGAAGAGTTTTAGAAGAGTTATTTCAGGGTTGTTTTCTGGTCTTATCTCAGTCAGCGTGTGTCTTAGCGCTGCAGTTTCCTGCCAAAGCCAAATAAGTTTATTTTTCTTTTCTATTCAGAGATATGTATTTCTGTGGGTGGCCCAGAGGAAACCAACACATTACTTCTGTGTTTGAAAGTCTTTATTTTTTAATTTTTAAGAAAAACTTTTATGACCTAATGTGATTTATAGTATTATTGTGGAGATCTTTCACCAAGTGAGTTTATCAGTCAAGCACAAGTCAACAGTATGAACAATATGAACGTTTGTATTTTCTCTGTTTAAACAAGAATGCAAGCACATTTTTGACACGTTAATCTTTCTGCATGATGGTCAAGGGAGCCTTTATCTTTTATAACAAAAAACATCCCACAATAGTTTATTTTTTACACCTTTCCTGTTTTTGCGATGTACAGACATTATGTAATAGACAGTTTAAAGTTTTTTTTAAAGTTATACTCTCATAGATTACAAAACCAGAAAACATACAGATAAAGAGAAAAACTAATGACTAATGTCTTCTCTTCAGTCAAATGGACTGTAAGCTCTTAGAAAGAGCAAATAGCAGGTTTTATGCAACAAAACATTAATTTCATGTTTTTTCAGTAGTGCTTATTTCAGATGACTAGTTAAATGACCAGTAATCACAATGTTTCAATCTGTGTTAATAATCTGATTTTTTTGTATGTGTTCTGATTACATTCAGTTGTTTCAATCTTCTGTTGCTGATCAAACACAACTCATCTAAATTTAGCTCAGACACATTTTTGTTATTGAGTGATTATTGGCATGTGTACAGCTGGTGTGTTACGTCCGTCTGTTTGGTCTGTATTTACAGTAGTGCAGCGTTCATTAGGCCTGTTCGTGGTTTTATTTACTGTTGCTGAAATGCTGTGAACATCCTGCTATTGTCTGAATTATATCTTCTCCTGGTTGATAAGAAGAATCTTTACGTTAAATCAGACACTCTTTCCAGTTACTCGTCTTTGTTTTGACTACAAGCTAATGCTAATATACTGATATAAAAAGCTCCAGTAATATCAGGAAGGAAAAAGTGTGTTCAGCTGTGGTGACATTTAAGTCAGAGAAACAATAACTTTTGAGTTAAAAGATAAACTTTTATAGTCTCAACATATTTAAGACAGAAATAAAATGTTTATTGGTTGAAATCAGTGATTAAAACATTAAAAATCTTTGTGTTTCCTTTTTGGGTTCACTTGAGAATACCAGCGAGGCTAATGAACTTCTGTGAACGATTCAACAGTCCTAAAGTCGCCAAGTTTCTTTAGAAACAACCAATTTTAAACCCCAAAATTGAATATGAGAGTTTTATAAAGGGAGATTTTTCTTTAAGGAAACATTGCTTTATTCAAACCTTAGCTACTGTTTCACTGTCTAGGCTTAACTGTAGACAGTGAAATGCCCCCAAATTTCATTTAGGCCCAGATGTATCTTTTTAAATGATTTTTAAATAATATGTCAAATGCATGTAGTGAGTATTGAAGTTTTAAGGATGCATGCAGTGTTGATTAACGTTTACAGCGTTTACAGTTTTTTTTTTTTTAGCTTTGTGTGTCTACTGTACTTCACGAACAGACAGTAGTATACAGTAGTATACAGTAGTAAACGTCACACCTTCCTTCCTGGTCTACACAAATTACATTTGGAAACTATATATAGACAACTTGCTTATTTATGCATTTGTATTCATCATAGATACTCTAATGTTAAGATGTGAGATGTGAGATGGTTTTTAAATACATGATGGCTTTTAGAAACATATACATATAAAAAAATTGTCTGTGCAAAATAGTCTCTTATACTTTATTACTCAACTACACTGGATTTATTGGTTAAGTCATAGTTGGTTAATATGGTTGCCTTGATGTTTGTGCCAAAAACACAGAGAGCAACAGATGAAAAAGGCTAACAGGAAATGTTTTGTGTGCCTTTCTAGCCACTGAGCAACAGACAAGTAATATTAATCAAGTTGTGAATTTCAGGACGTGTGCTGATGAGTCTGATGTCTGTCTGATGTGTCTCTGAGTCTCGTCAGACTCGTCTCAGACAATAACTGGACTGCCTGCGTGCAGGTCTGCGTGTACATGTTCTTACCAGCGTGATGTTATTATACAGCGTGTCAGCACTGAGCTCTCCACTCCAGAATAACCCTCCATTGTCTCTGCAACTATTTGTTTGTTTACTAGGCTGAGAAAAGCACAAAGACGGGAACAGATGCTGGTCTACACTTGTAGGAGTTGGCGTCATGTGGCATCCCAAATTTGGAGGATGTAGGGTCATTGTTTTGGGGGTCTTAAAAAGGGAAATTCCTTAATTCTGGAAATTTAATTCTGGAAAAATGTCTTTTTTTTTCAGTTCAGGGACAGTTCACTCAAAATTAAAAGAGCTCTGGCAATATTTACTCATTTCTGGTTTTCTAAAGAACCATAGTGAAAGGTTCTTAAAACAACTATTTCTTTCCTTTTTATAGTCTAAAGAACATTTTTTCCACTATCTTTTGTGAAACAGAAATGTTCTACAGATATTAAAGGATCTTTATGGAACCATACAGCCAAAACTGGTTCTTCTGTGGCATCTTGAAGCACCATTATGAGTGTATGAAAAAGAACCGTGACCAGAATATTTCCCAAAAATATCATTATTTTGTGGACATAGTGTGAAGTTATTACACAAAACTTATTATTACTTATTATTTACGCATTATAAAATTATTTCTTAAAGTACTATAAAGCATCTAAGATTCCTTATAAGACCTTTAAAATTAAGTACTTCATTACAAAAGAAAACATTAAAATAGAGAAGAAAAAAACATTGAAAAACGTCTCTGCAGGGGCCCTTTTCATCTCTGAATGGCCGTTTTGAAGGCGCATGCTCTTTATAATGAGAGAAAATGAGTGAGGTGATTATCACGCTGATATGAGCTCCAGTAAGGGTGGACTACATTCCCAGAGGCTCAGAGGTTCATGACTATGAGACATACATTCACTCCGACTGACCTGCTATCAGCGCAGAGGTGCTGGGAAGTCGTGCTTGCCGCTTGCCCTCAGTGTTGATAAGGTCAGAGGTGTGGAGGTCTCTGAGAGAGACCAGCAGTTCAAAGATCTCGCTGCTGGTGGCCCCATTACATGATGTTGACTTGAGCTGCTCCTTTCTCTACAACTAAAGTGGATGATGGTGTTTAATCCTCTAACCCTAAAACAACAGAAATCAGCATTAAATGATTATAAAAGAAGTCCATAAAACTGAAGTCATACGATCGCTCTCTGTGAAGATATTTTCTGATGTTCTCCAATCACATTTGCACTTTTACTCAATTAAAATGTTTCATTAAGCTCATTAAAGACACAAGAACACAAGATATGATGGTATTTATTTGTTTATTAATGCAGAAGTTTCTTTGCCTGTGTAAAACAGAAGTTCATGTTGAATAATATTCAGATTTTTGTTTTACAGGGGTAATAAAATAATACAGGAAACGTGGGTGAGTAAATTATTTCTATATTTTTAAATATTGACTTACTTTGTATCTTACAATATAAAATCAAATATTTAAAAAAGTATAACATCAAATCAAACATTCTTTCAGTTTAATAATTCTGATCTCATATCATGATGTTGAAAATTGTAATATATCATTTTATCATCACAGTGAAAATGTTGTGCAGTCTTTGACACTGAGATGTAATTACTGGTAAAACAGCTATGAAAATCATGCAACAATTTGCATGCAAGTATTTTGGATTTTAAATAACTTTCATTTGAATTTCAGAATGTTTTTTGTAGTTTACAGAAAGCACTGACCTAATTTCCAGGATGGTCACACTCAGGGGACGAGACCTTTTATTTAGGAGAGAGATGAGATCTTAAATGAATTTAATGTTCTTTACCTTTGGCTTTGAAGATAAGAACGTTCATCAAACGTCCTGCACGTTTCACTGCTCTGTGCTGTGACTGATCTTGTTTTTCATTTATTTTGAGTTAAATAAACCATAACAGCCAGACAAACTCTCCCCAAGCACTGCCAGAAACTCTGATTACAGTACAGAACCGTTCTCCACACTCATGGAAGAAAACGTTCTCTGTAGAACTGTAAAGGGTTCAGTCGGGCGCTTCATATATAGAACCTGTTAGAGGTTCCATCATGGCTGCATTTCGTGGATTTGGTTTGAATTAAATTCATTTTTAATTTTAATTAAATTTTATAAATTCAACTCATAAACATACTTATCACTTGATTAAAAAGATTGAAATAGCTCATTAAACATAAAAGTTTATTTGCAATTATAAGACATTTGTCTTCATAAAGAACCGTTTGGAGTAAAGGAATACAGATTCAAACCAGAAACCAATGCGTTCACTACAAAGAACTCTGTGTTCTACAGAAAGGTTCTGTGCATTTTAAAGGTTCTTAATGGAACCATACAGCTCAACAAAGAACCTTTAAGGTACATTTATTTTTATGACTGATACCAAAAGATTTTTGCATTTTAGCAAAAATTTTTGCATTTAGCAATTTTAGCAAGAAATGTTTGCATTTTAAAATTGATATTTATACTACTGAGGACTGAATTTTTTTATATTTTACAGTTTAGAAAAATCATGAGAAATGCAGATCTGAGACATGAAGACTCACCCAAACAGTTTAAAACAGCTGATGAGTTAAACTTATATTAAAGCTGATGAGTTTGTACAGAAATAAATAACGTTTTGCTTAGAAAAAAAATCTTCATTCAGCATTAGTCTATATCGTTTTAAAAACGTTCCACTAAGAACTTAAAAATGCATTTTAATTTTTTTCATGTTTAAAAAAAAGTTCTACTAATGTTGCGTTTAAAGAACGTTTTTTTTTTTAACTTTAAGAGAACTTTTAGAAGGGAATATTATACAAATGAAAAAAATCTCATGAACTGGAAACATTAAATGTATGAGGACGCGCGTTTTTATTTGTGCATGTCTTTTATCATCTTTAATATAATGCACGATCACAAGATAAAAATATCTTCTGAAATCAGGCGTCAGGGGACAGTAAACGCTTGTTTCATCCGGTGCGCACATGGGGAGGGTCGGGGGCGCGCTGGCGTCTGGGAGGCTGGAGCGCGTCTCCGCGGCGCGTCGCGGCGCGGCGGATGATGTGAATGAAGGCGTCGGGAGGTGGGAATCTGCGCTGAGATCCTCAAGATAGGGAGTTTCCTGTCTGTCTCCAGCTTGTGGCTCATAGCGTATAAAACTGATGGCGAGCCGGTGGCGCGTCAGATTCCGAGCTGAGCAGGTGTATCAGAGATGAGAGAGATGAACAGACTGTGTGGGCTGCTGCTTCTCTGCTCAACATTGATAGGTAAAAGTCCATTTATTTATTATTATTCATTTTATTTGTCACCTTTTGCGTAAAACCTGTCATGTTTTCACTTGGTGTATATTGCACTATTTTGAGGTCACTAAAAATTAAACGCAAGAATAACACAGTGTGTATAAAACACGAATTGTTAAAGTTGTGTCTCCATTTACATTTAATTGTTGTTATTTTACTGTATGTAAAATGCGTGTAAAAGTATATATATATATATATACTCATATATACTGTAGTTTATATCGTTGCGCTTGCAACGTCAGAGTCATGGGTTTGATTCCCACAAAATGCATGAACTAAAATGTATGTAAAGTCACTTTTCGAATGATCTGCCACATTCATAATGTAAATATGAAGTACTATATTATTACAATCACTGTACACGTGTATTTTATGAATAGCATGTGTTTGTTGGAGCTGAAAACGTTTATAAAGAAAATGTTCAGTTTGGTTGCAGTGAGCATCATTTTCTCCTGGACTCTTGATTTGAACAGAAAGCTGTCAGATCGTTGACCTGTTTCTTTGTGGCTGGATGCATTTGAGCGTCTATACAGGAAGAAATATTGCTTTGTAAGGGAAGCCGGTCATTTCCAATCTCCATTCACTCTTTCCTTTGTCCGTCAGCGGGTTTTGGAAGTGGAGTTTTGTTTGTGGTAGTGATGCAGTGATGTGATATATTATGATGATATGTTTGTCATATTCAGGTCTGTTTCTCAGATGAGCTCATGGCTCATATATCTGTGGTTGTGTTTGTTATTTGTTGTTTTAGAGGCTCGTGTGGAGATTATCACCAGTGATCCAGACGTGCAGATGGGAAGTGACGTTCTGCTGTTGTGCAAAGGTTGGTGTTTGTTTTTCACAGTATGAATCAACTGTTAAAATGTCATTAAAATGTTAAAGGAACCGTTCAGTCAGTCTTAAAAATCTCATTGTGTTTATAACAACATGTCAAACTAATCTGGCATCTGCAGTAACTTTTTTCAGGACTTTACATTTATTTGTTGTTTTTGACCTTTAACTTATTGGTCTTGAGATGATTTTTTTTACTTATTTATAGTCTAAAGAACCTTTTTCCCTACAAAGAATCTTTTGTAGAGTAGGAAGTTTCTGCGAACATTAAAGGTTCTTTGTGGAACCACACAGCAAAATGGTTCTTCAATGGCATCATGAAGTTTATGTGGCCTCTAAATCTTTCATACTCAAGGACCTGTGCCACAATATAAGCATTTCTAACAGCAAACATAATGTTGTGTGTGTGATGGTTCAGTTGATGCGGAGGGAGAGATCAGCTGGCAGAAGGATGATGAAGATGTTGATGAAGATCGTCATTTGATTGAGAGGGTGGATGAATCCTCCAGTAAGCTCAAGCTGAGAAGCGTGCAGATGTCTGACAGCGGTCTGTATACCTGCACGTTTGACAGCGATCACGGCATCAGGAGGAGCAGCTATCACATCTACGTGTATCGTATGTGTCTCTTCTGTTTCTGCTTCCTGAAGTGAATCATTTAAAGGGATAATTCACCAAAATCACTCACTTTAATTCTTTGCTCCAAACTCATATGCTGTTATTTTTTCAACAAGAAGCTTTCAGCTTTTCTTTAAAGCTGAAATCTGTACATTATGCCTCTCTGTCGCCATCTCTGTTTGAAACATAAAATTGCAGGTTACTTTACACACTTTTCATTGTGTATGTTGAAGTCAAATGAAGACAAACTGACATTTCCCAGGAAATCCGACCTGACAGCTCAAATTATAAATCATTATTATAAAGAGATCGTTTTAAACAGAGATGTGTTATGCACTTGCTAATAAACTGATTTTTATTTTTAACCACAAAAGATGTTTTATACAATTAATCATAGTGACCATCTGTCAAGTGTGGAGAACTTTTTTAATTCATGATCTCTGTGGGAAAAAAAAAAAATATTATTTTGTATTCTGTAGAAAAAAACAACAACTTTTGTGTTTGGAATGACATGAGAGTGATAAAATAAAGGCAACATTTTCATTTTGGGTGAATGATTCCTTTAACATGAATTTACACTCTCAGAATATTGAATGTTCATAGTAACTACTGCTCTCATATGAAACTGTATTTTAAAATCAGAGGCACCCAGTTTTGGCACCACGAGGACGTACCATGAATTCCTGGTGAATCAGACAGTGACGATTCCATGCATGGTGTCTGGAAAGCCGGACGTGGAAGTTTCTTGGTTCCGGAACGATCGCATCGTAAATGATGACGGTAGGGGTGGTGTCCACGCCGCCGGTTCTTCCGAACACTCATGTGGTACGGGGGTCTCCATCAGCTCTCTGTGATGCCTGCAGCTGGCAGAATGGAGGGATTGCGATGGTGGACGAGTCGTGATGGGGTGGGCGGGGTCTGTGCATTCACTGCATGACCGATTTGAAACCAAATCGAGAGATGTTTCTCACCAGCTGGTCTGGAAACATCTGTGAACATTTTGCTCGGTCTGATCCAGTGTCTGAAGGTGATCCCATCAGAAACGAGTCCAAAACCTTCTGCCCAGCCCCATTTCAAATAAACGCCACCATTGACAACCTTATAGAAACAGCTCACCCAAAAATGTAAATTCTGTCATTGTTTATGCGTAGCTGGTTCTGTGAAACGCAAAAGGAGATTTTGTTTTAAAGAATCAAAACATAGATGTTTTCTGCACAATAACAATTTATGGTGACCAAATGAGCAACATATAACTGCAGATGTAGTTAATTAACATTAAAACACAAATTGGTATTTTAGAGTTTCAATCTTGACAGAAACGGACACCACATTTTGTTCAATGAAAAAAATATTTTTCCTTCTTTTGTGGTCCACAGAAAAAGTAGAATGAGGGTAAATATATCCTCTCATATTCTAAATAATGACAGAATTGTCATTTTGGGTGTACTGTTCCTTTAAGTGTGTGCGTGTGGGCTTTTAAAGGCTGCATCTCATGAATTTAAAGTGAAAATATTCTATGGTTGACACTTCTTCCTCTCTGTTCATGTTGTGCAGGCAGAGGTCATCTCAAGATCTTGCCGGATCGGTCCCTGCAGATTGTGAGAATTCAGCAGGAAGATCGTGGAACCTACACCTGTGAGGGCAGGATCAAAGGACGGGCCATTTCCAGAACCCTCCAGATCTCTGTTGTTGTTAATGGTGAGGACCAAGAAGAACCAATCATGTGAGTTCTGGTGGCTCAAGATGTCCTTTAACTTCTTCTCTGAACTTCTGATTCTCCAGAGCCACCAACTGCGCTGATTCATCGGAATAAAAGGAGTGTTTTTGCTGGACCCAACACCAGCGTGTCTATAATCTGTCTGGCGAAGGGAGAGCCAACCCCAGATATTTCATGGATAACGTATGAACATCAGTTATAATCTTGCTTTCACATTTGTAACCTTCAGTCATTTTTGTTTTTCTCGTGCTGAGTGTGTTTGCATTACATTGAAAACTGACTGTGTGTGTCTTTATTTCCTGTAGTCCTTCCGCCTCTGATGAGTCCCGTTACCAGTTTAACTCTGATAAGAGTGAACTCAGCATCTCTGCTGTGAGCAGGAGTGATTTTGGAGAGTACATCTGCACAGCTACCAATAAGATTGGAGAAAACAGTGCTACATTAACTCTAGATGTGTCAGGTGAGACACTCATAAGGCCTATGAGAAAGATTCATCTGAAACAGTAGTGAAAACTTGAATCATGTTCTGTGATTTATTTATTTTTGCATCTTTATTTACAATATAGAAACTCCTCTCACATTTAAGACAACGTTTCTTATTACATCCCCCCAAACCACTTTGGGTTCAGAATAAATCAACTCCAGGATAAAATAATCCTATCACTCACTGAATATCCTGTTTGACTCTGAAATAAGTCACATGGGTTGTGAATGTTTAATGTTTTGTTGACTTGGTGAATTTGTGGAATGCGGTTTATGGCTAAGCTGTTTGTTTTTATCTCTGTTTTATTTATCTTTTGAATTTATCTGGGAAATTTTTGTTTGTCAGAAGTTTTTTTGCCAGGTTTTTTTTTATTCAAGTTGTTTACTATAGCCACAAACACAGCTCTGGTGAATTTGATGTCATGTAAGCAGATATTCTCCTTTCACTCTGACCGGTGGACCAGAGCCAAACTAAATCCTTTCTGAGACTAAAATAAAAGATTGCAATTATTCACAAATCTGTGTGTGATTTTGAATTTTAGAGGATTTAACTCTAAATCTCATGATTGTTTTCAGAGCGTCCGACTGTAGTTTTGGATCAGAGCAGCTTGACCATCATTCCGGGACAAACTGGATCTGTGGTTTGCAATGCCACCGGACACCCAGAACCAACCATACAGTGGGTCCAAAAGAGCAGCCAGAAGAAAATGGTATGAAATTTTGGTATTAATTTTTGTGTAATTATTTTCACAGTACATATTGCTATAAACTGTGCCTAACTAGAAAGTGTTTAAACTGTACATACAATAATACTGTAAATTACTGGATTATAATTGGGTTATAATTTTGTTTACTGCTGGATTCTGTATCTACAGGATGTTTGATCACGTACTCGTCTTCTCCTGGCGCTTGATGACGTTTTCCTGTCTTTTCTTTTCTTTTCTTTTCTTCTGTTTGCATGAACGTGTGGGCAGACGAGTGTGAGGGGATCTGAGCTGATTCTTGAAGATGTGGCGCCCTCTGATGGCGGCTTGTACTCCTGCATAGCCAGTAATGTAGCCGGTAGCACCACTGTGGACTTCCAGCTAATAAGTAAGAGCAAAGACTCTTAAAATGGATCTAACATTTGGTAACTGTTTATGAAATATGAAATATTGACTTTTGCATAAACATTTTCTCTCTTTCTCTCACAAGCCTGGCCTGAGACCCCCTCTGAGTTCAGGGTGGCCCCGGGACCCTCATCTTCTGTCCTCATCCAGAGTTCCTCAGTGCAGGACGGAGGTTCACCCATCACCTCTTACATCCTTCAGTGGAGAAAAGCGTCTGAAGATGACTGGAGTCAAGTTACTGTCCAATCCACAGGTAACTGGTCAGAACTCTCATCACATCTTCTGTTTGCTGTGGATTCAGTTGAAATGTTTGACAGTCGTGTATGTTTGCATCGGTAGTTCCCCTGATGATCACAGGCCTGGAGCCGTACACAGAGTACTCAGTTCGGTTTGCAGCCAGAAACGCTTTCTATCAGGGGAACTTCTCATCCGAGCTCCAGCTCTTCACACAGTCACACCGTGAGTTCCAGCAGCTCTGCGTTCATCTCATTTCACCCGCAGACTCACCTTCAGTGTTAATAACTGTCATAAATATACCAATGCTTTTCTAATGGTGGCCCACACAGAATCTGCCCTTCCTGATATTAAACACTTAAAAGTGAGCGATTTCTGAAAACACTGTTGAAATTAAAATTAACACCCTAGCAAACAATTTTGTAATTATTTGCTAGAGGTCTGTTCTGTCTGTGTGTGTTTTAAAAAAAAGCTGTTTGCTTATAGTTCTGACTGTGTAAATAAGAGAAAAACAAAGTGGACAGGACCCTTCAGCACAACATTATAACAATTTCTGTGGCCAATCAGAAATGGGAGCATGTCCTGCAGCTTTTAGATGTTGCTTGTTTTGCACATTGGGGTTGTTTTTGGATGTGTTTGTTTGGGTGTTGATTTGAAATATCAACAGTATATCTAAAAACGCAGATTGTGTCTGTGCTGTGAGATTTATAAAATCAGCACCTTTTTAATATGATAAAAATAGTTCATGTCATACTGTCTTTCTTATCATGCATTAATGTCTGTTTACTCATCAATGTCTCATTTGCTTTCACTATCCATTTCACTTATCTAACTGCCATCTAAACATCCATTCCTGCTTGATGGTGATCCACCTCCATGCTTTACCACCTGCTCCTGGTGCCGGGCCTTATTTTGATCTTCCTTTGTAGATGGTAATTTAAAATTCTGAACACACACATCTCCAGTTGATAGACTGAACACATGCCTAATTGTTTGCTGTGATATGGAGTCGTGAAAATACGTTTATCTTCATACTTTGAATACTGAAAAAATTCTGGAATTTTTACCCAAGTGGAATTTCAGTTCTCATGTAATTTCCTGTTCAATTAAAAAAAACAATAGTTCTGTTTTTTTCAGTATCCATCAATGTTGATCCACTCTCACGTCTGTATCTCAGTGAATGATTTTGGAGTTTATCCACTGGATTGTTAGTTAACTGTGATGCTAATAAACCATCTGATAATGTTTATATAGAGGCCAACACACTGAACATTGAATCTGACATTCCCATCTAGATCAACAAGTGCTGGGCAGTATTGAATATTCAATATTACGACTGAAAATGTAGAAGATATCAAGTACATAAATATTGAGAAATAACGTGAGCATCATTAAAAGGCTTCAAAATTTGGTGATATAATTCATTCAGCTACATCAAGCAGCCCTGTTATCAACTTGCTCTTCTGTTTTCTGATGTTTCTCTTTCCTCCTGGTGTAGGAGAACCCAGCAGCCCTGTTCTCTCCCTGAGCGAGAAGAAGATGGAGAGGAACTCAGTCTTCATTCCCATTAAACAGCTGACGGATGGAGGTTCATCCACCCATCACTACGTCATACGATACAGAGTGGTCAGTCTGAAATCAAACCTTTTCTTTATCTGATAGAACGTTTGTTTTGTATTTTGCAGTTTAATAGCATCATAATGATATAAAACCTGTGTTTCTAAAAGAACAAGGAGAATGAGGGATGGGAAGAGAAAGAAATGCCTGGAAACTCAAGCAAGATCCATCTTCATGGCCTCCAGTACAACTCTGACTATCAGATGGAAGTTTTTGCAGTAAATCACAACGGCTCCTCCAGCCCGGCCAAGGTTAACTTCACCGTCCCACAACCTGGTAAGACTGGTTAGAGTCTGATAATACTAACTTACACATTATTAACTTACAGGAAAAGCCATTCTGAGCCTGACAGATGTCACTCAGAACGGTCGTCTGTAATTTTGGCATCTTGTATCTTTGAATGATGAGGTTTGTTGTGTGGTTTATTTTCTTGCAGTCAGTCAGGCAGGTTTAGGGAAGGGGGGTGTGGTGGGCATCGTCATGTTCGTCTTCCTGGTGCTAATGGTTTCAGTTGATGCTTTCTGCTGCTACACACATCACTGTGGTCTCCTCAACTTCATCTCTCGCAAACTGTTCGGTCACAAAGAACCCGACTCTAAAATAGTGGATGAAGAGGCGAATAAATCCAGCAGGTTAGTTAACTTCATGCAAAGGATTGTTTTTCTGTGCTCCTGCGTTTAAGCGTTTGTTAGCACATACTGCTAGCTTATGTTTTAACAGATTTTAACAGATCTAATTAGTTTACAGCATTTAATTATGCATTTAATTATTTAAGGCAAAGGGTCCCCAGATTTCAAAATCATTTCATCAACCATGTTGTTCTAACCTTATTGATTGGAAACAGGCCAGTATTCCAGTTTATGAATAATCTCACCTCTTGTCATACAGTAGCTCTCAAAGAGTTTTAATATTTCGGCCACACAACATTATAAAATGTTATTCCTTTATATTTATAATAAAAGATGAAGTACTGTTAAATATAATTATATTACTCTTATAGACTTGAATTTCATATAGTAATGAAAAGAAAAATCCTTTTTGTGGCCGCATTACATGCATGTGTTAACCATTAAGCAGAAGTCCAGTAGTGACGGTTTCCTGTAGAAACATTAGCTTCTGTTTCCTGATTTCACCTGCTAAGCTTCAGTCACATGTCCTTCGATACAGAGGCATGAAGCTGAGTGTGCTTGAACTTTCACGAGGAAACATCTCCAAACTTCAGACACACACATGGCCAGTGAATGGCCTTCAGTCAGAGGTCACGTGTGACAAACCGCATCTTACAAAATTCCAGTAGGTGCCCATGTCAGAGATGAGGATGCAGCCGTCATCCACCACAAATGACATGTGGCTTTTATGTTACATACAGTGTAACATAAAGAGTGTGTTTAAATAACACTGTAGAGATGTTTAACAGTGTTGCTCATACTGTGCCTGCGATTACACTAACAAAGTGTTTGCAACAAAAATTAACATTTTGTCATCATTTACCCATTTCCATGTCTGTGTTTTCCATGTCTGTGTTTTACTTTCAACACATGTGAGTTCAACACATGTGAAACACAAACATTGGACATTTTGCCTACAATCTAGTTTTGTGTTTAAAGGATAAAATAAAACGAACAGGTTTGGAATCACAGTATGGTTATAAATGATGACACATTTGTTTTAGGTTAATTTTTTTTTAGTTTTCTGTACTTTAAGTCATTTTTCCTTCTACCATTATTAATCCTTGACTCACAAATGATCTTATTTTCTGAATCATAAACTCTTTAACCTGTTGAAATAAAGCACATCTCAGCTGCCTTATGTACACAGAATCATTCTGTACCATCAT